>JAMKCH010073577.1:0-46323 GCA_023653785.1 Ophioderma brevispina | reverse complement strand
CTCAGTCCCTGACTATAATATACTTTGTGCTTGAGGTTAGGTTCGATCTTGCAGGTTGCGTCAGGGCGCTTATGCAAACATTTAATATATAGATTTGTGTATATTTCAAAATTAGCCAGTCACTGGTAGTAGTACCTATTAAAGAAAGTCAAGGTCCTGGGGGGTAACCCTTTAGCATGTCTTATGTCAAAATTCTGGACTTCGAGAGGTCAAGAATTTCAAATTAAAACACAATGAAAATTTGGGGTGGAGCTTTAATGAGGCATTGTTGGTGTAAGTGGGTCCAACCAAATATACTTTGTGCGTGAAATGCTTGCTTATGATAGCTTCTTTACCTCGTTCCAAGGGGGGTTAAAGTGATTTAACATTAGCACCCATGGCGGGGGGAAAAACTCCTCGGTTGGGACAATCTTCTCACAGTGGGTATTCTGAGTCTCCCAAAATAAAACCCTGTGTTAAGAGCATTTTTTTTCCTTTCAGATACAAAAATATTTTCCCATGCTGCGAAATGTATTAAATGCTTAAGCGAACATTTTTAAAAGGAACCAGAAGAATATTTTAATGCTTTTCCATACAGTATCTTTCATTAACAATATTAGAATGTTGGTTCAGAGTTACCAAGGCAATGTAATAGTCCATTCAAGTTGACCAATCCGGTCCTATTGTTATCCCTATTGTGTATACAGACTTACATAGAAGGATTTTCCACACCTTTAAAAAACGCCTAATTCTGACCAGCTCCTCCTTAGATTATCTAGCAATGGCATTTCATACACGAGAAACATTAGCTTTTCAAAAATTATTGCTAGAATTTGTAACCCTTCTTAGGTAGTGAACACCATTTTTTGGGCTGTCTGGCCCAAGGACTAGTAATTCTGGAGAGTTCTGTGTATTGTCGATAATATCGCTATACCGATAGGCTCGCGACATTCTTTTCTACACGTATATTACAAAGTGAATTACCTCTGAAATATAACCAGTGCTTACTGTAGCATTTTAACAATGTGCCAACACCCTTTTAACTCACCAGTTAGCGTTTGACCTTATATCCAATGTTGCATTTTAAGCAATTGGTTACATAATGTAGTGTTTGAATTATTATTAGGTTATTAAGAACACACTACAAATGCACTTTCAACAGAACGAGAATCATGAACTAAAAGAAAAAAAAATAATAACAGATAAACCTAAAAGATCGGCGGGGCCGATATTTAACATCGAAGCCTTCAGCTTGGCCAGACGGACTCTTTTTAAGGCAAACTACTGTTAACTTACATGACTGACAGTAAATTAACAGCTTTTTTTATTTGAGCGAGAATAGATTAACTTACACAATTTATTTCACCATAAAAATAAAATATCACTGTGATAAGAGCACACTTATACTTTGAAGTACACTGTGGTATAGAATAAACCGCTAACAGCATTCCTACATATGCTTTTACACTGTTTATAAATTTTAATTTTACCATACTGGAATTTGGATTCATCCTCTAACTGGCAGTAAATACCGTAAATTATTCACTTCCTACATGAACTTGTTTATGTTATTAACCGTTTTTTAAACCTAAAGTGTGTATTTGGTAGGGTTGGTCCGGGAACTTTCTCGTTTAAAATCGACAGATATGTATATTTGACAGCGAAGAAAGCATTTCCTCGCCACTGTACATGTAATAATCATGTTGTATTCGTACAATGAATTTTACGGGACGCAACGTTTCGAGCCCGAGTTTAAGTTCAATTTTAGATTATGTTTGAGCAAAATAGCGTACTAATTCTGGAGAGGTTCTGTGTATTGTCGATATCGCTATTCACAATAAGTCCGCGACGGATTTTCTACACGTTTTATCGAAGTGATTACCTCTGAATATACCAATTCACTGTAGCATTTTAATAATGTGGCCAACGACACTTTATTCACACATTAGCTTGAGACTGTTATGGCAATAGTTACATTTAAAGCAAGTGTTACATAATATAGTGTTTGAATTATTATTGGTGTGATTAAGAACAAAACTACAAATGCACTTTCAACTGAACGAGATCTGAACCGAAAGAAAAAAAATCAATAACAGATAAACCTAAAAGATCGGCGGTCGATATCTAACATGGAAGCCGTTCGGCTCCCCGGACGAAATCTATTTGAGGCAAAAATACTGTAAACTGACAGTAAAATATCGTTTATTCACAGACTTTTCTTTATTTTGAATGAGAAATAGATATACTTACACAATTTATTTCACCATGAAATATTCACTGGATAAGAGCACACTTATACTTTGAAGTACACTGTGGTATAGAATAACAGCTAACAATCATATTGTTACCTACTGGAAGTCTGGATGCATCCTCTGACAGTAAATACCGTATATTTTAACTTCATACATGATAATATGTTTATGTTATTAAACCGTTTTGACCTAAATGGTGTATTTGTAGGGTTGGTCCAGGGAACTTTCTAGTATAAAAATCGACAGATATGTATATTTGACAGCAAAGAAAATAGTACAAGCATTTACAAACAGTGCACGTAAAGTAACCAAGATTTCTAGCAGTGTACTAAGTGAGTAATTACTTCAATAAGTTCTACTCGGATAAACTATTTCATCAAGTCTTAAAGGTGATTGCTTTCAATCCGAGTTGATATTGCTAACCCCTTTGAAATCATACATTCGGTGGTGTACGGATACAAAAGTTTGCTTTCAGTTTCAGTTATTTATTGCAATTTTTTCCATTTTTATTTTTCCGGTATCCCGGTGTGGCAGGAGATATTGTCCTCCGGACTTATAGTCCAGCTACAATGGTGAAGAATAGGGCACTCGAGATTCAGTTGACTCTTCACGCAACATTAGTTTTACGCTTTATTTCGCTGTCGTCTATGGAGCCCGGACAATGGCTTCGGGCGGACTATATCTCCTTTTACACCGAACATTAAAGGGATAAGCAGTGATAATAGGAGGGGATAAAAAATGAAGAGGTATTGTATTAGCATATAAATAAGGCGGAAAGTGTGTTCAATTCTATTGAACTAATTTAATGAAGGAAAATCATCAAGGACCGCATTCTAAAAGGGTGTTTGACAATTATTCGTTTGTCTTTGAATTAGTGAGGTGGATTAGTGAAAAAAAAATTGGAAATTATTTTTTTTTAAATTCAAAGTAATATAAATATGTTAGTGCAGAATGCTCTTTCTTTGGTGCTTTTACCGTGGTTCAAAATCTACCTATCTACCTTACTACCGCAGAGAAAACGTTTGTTAAACTAAACAGTTGTTAAACACCTTTTGGGAATAGAAAGTCTGGTATCATACGTCTCTGGTTTATACATTTTCAATTTGAAATGATCAAGCTCATGACAGAAGTGGTGTCCTTTTTTTCGGGGACGTTACTGGTTGCTAATCTTGATGTTCGATATCGTCCGTCGATCTTTTATCTGTATCGTAACATCTTAAAGAAACATAATAAACATGTGTGCAATAGATATTATATTTATTATAAAATATAGCGAATGATAATGCAGCACTGTCAAGTCAAGGGCTATGGACCAAATATTGATGTATCATACAATGTATTATAAACTGATTGAAACATTCTATCAAACAAGCACAGCATATAATGCAAGTATTCATGAGACTGTGTATTGAAGGAAAGAACATTGAGGCTTTTACAAGGGGCAAAGAAGATTCAAAGTCATTTACATCTATTCTAAAATATTCAGGTAATCCCTTTCTGAAGCCAGGATTTATTTGATATTTCGTCAAGATGTGTGAAATTTGCCAGGTGGGTTTGTTGGGTTTTTTTCAGAGTATAAATCTGAAAAAGGTCTAATGTATTAAATACTCAAAGTGAAATAATATGTGGAAAATAAAAATAAGAGCGCGTGTGATTCAGCAGATAGGAACACTTGCATCATGATCCGAAGGTCATGGGTTTGAGTTCCGCTGCAGCCAAAGCGATGTGTCCCCGGGCAAAACACTTTGTCTCGATCTTCTCTTCTCTTGCTCTAACCAGGTGCAAAATGTGGAGCTGCTTGGTGTATTGTCCATTTTGAGTGCCGTCCAGATGTATGAGAATGCAGTGGGATGTATGGCAGCTAATATATTCCAAAGCATTCTACGTATATTCCAAAACGGTAATAATCGCAAAGCGCTTTGATACACGTGAAAGGCGCTTAATAAATGACAATTATTATTAATATTATTATTGCAAATAAAAAACTAAAAACACTGCAGAATAATCAGTGGTTTTATTTCGATGTTATTTTACATATAAGACCCAAACGCCGCCAATTAAAAAAATCGAACAATGGAAATTACTGAAACGTACTGCTATTTTTTAACGGAATGTGGTTTAAATTGACCAAAAGTTGTTGCTCCTTTTAGGGTTTAGAATTTTTGTTTAAAATATACATTGCAATTTCAATGTTCATTTCTGGAGGAAAATCGTAGTCTGGGAATTTAGTCTGGAAAATCCGTGATTGATCAGGCCTGTATTTGGGAAAGCGAAGTTATCATTAGATTTCTTCTCATGGGAATGTAACTTTTATCTGAATAGTCCAGTATATTTGCTACCACTCAGCAAATATCGTCTGGAATTGTAGAGAGTGACTCCCACAAAAATGCATCACTTCACTTCACTTATGTGCAGGGCAGAGTATGTGCATATGCTTAATGATGAGTATGTTATTATCTTCAATTTTTATCAACAGTAATATAACAAATGACACCACAATAGAACATGGGATAACTATCTCCTTTATTTCTTGGAAATTTCAGGCAAATCAATTGAAGCGCTTCACAGATAACATTTACATACTTTATGCAGAATATGAGTTTATTTGCCTTTCCATGGCAGAATAGAGGAACTGCCAAACAGCTGTTTGAAATTTTATTTTAATTATGACAAAACTAAAATAACAAAATAATATCAATACACAATTTTGACACCCGATTGGAGGATTGATTATTCCACCAGCTATCTCCCGTGCAAATGTTAGGAAATTTCAATGAGGGCATACTGGATCTCGTTCTTAAAAATCTAATTTTACACAGACCTCTTTTAAGGTTGGACAATAGAAGGCGCAGTAGCATTCGCGGTAGTGACCTTTGAGTGCCTACAAATCAATATTCTCGCCTTGAAATTTCGAATGTTCGCACAGGTGATAGCTTGTTTGTTAATCGTTTGTTTTGTTTCTTCTTTAATCTGGTTCACTCATTCATTGGATGATACAAGTTATCATTTTCTCTTATATCGCTCCTGCTTAAAATTGAATTTAAAGAATAACTAAATCTATTTGCAATAGTAATGCAAGTTGTGATTACAATGAACTATGGACAAAGACGCTGTGTAAATTGCCACTGGAGAGAAGAAAATGTATCTTATTCTTTTGTAATTACCTCAGAAATTGTTTGATGAATGATGCATTCAGACTTTATCGCTCGACTTCAGGCGACGCTAGCCTAATACACGTGCTTCATTCGGTGAGTGAATTGCAAGGTTTAAATGCCATTGGTGAAGCACGTACTTCTACGCAAAACGTTGAATGGTTTTGTTCAATCAACCAATGAACAATGAACAAAATAATTCTGCATTCTAGATACAGCACGCGTCTCGCGCATGACATTTAGACCTGTCTAATAAACAAACTCGTCACGCGTGGAGCATGTACAAAAGTGAGCGATAAAGTCTGAACGCGCCATTACGTAGAAATTTTAAGGGAAATTACAAGACATCAGAGGCTTCATTCTGAGTTGTTATACGTTTTCGGGTTTGTCAGGGCGTTTTGTCTATTTTACAAGACCTACGCCTACAAGGGGCGGGGCTTAGCAGTTGATCGCGTGACCGCATTTACGCACCTCGCAACAACAACAACAACAGCATATATAGAACGTTTATCTTGTAAAAGGAATAATGACAAAGAGTATAATTTTAATTTTCTTGGTTACGTATGAGTAAATGCTTATGTAAACGACACGTTTTTAGCGGGCAATTATGCAGTGGTAAGGCAATCCTGATGAGGATTCGGGATCTAAGCGCAAAGGAGTTGGTTAACCATTGCAAATACTCAAAAGCTTGGATGATGTAAGGTTTGAAAGAATACTGCGTAATAATGTTGTATTGGGGAATGGTTATGATATGCAAACTACCCGTTAGCAATGTAGTAAAAACGTAGAAGGTATGACCATTAGGGTATGCATATTATAAAAAGTGCTAATAAAATATGGGGCACACTACCAGTTTAAAATAGTAGTGCATGGAAAATGCCGGTTCTTATTTAAGTGATCTTGATCTAGCAATTGGCGTGATGACACTGACAAGGATTCTTATTATCAGTTTCTTCAATGTCAAGAATGTATCCATCACTTAATCTCAGGCCTGGTGTCCACATATGAATATGAGTCAGGATATTCAAATTTGAACTGAAAGGCTGACTCAGAGATCACCCTTCATTTTCTTAATATAACGCTTGTGAAAATACTAATCACTGTGCAATAGCAAAGCTCAAATCGAGTCGTATATAGGAATAACAAGTTTAATTAATTGCGAAAAAGTAGGGAAAACTCCTTGTGATGCGTTGTTACTACTTGTTCAATACTGTACTAAGAGATATGGTTTTTAAAGTTCAGAACGTACGCTAGTGTTATTATTTTTTTCTTTGTGCCTATCTTGCAATTGAATTTCACCACAACCAATGGTGTCGATTATTCATATTAGAGCACTTCGAACAGTATGCACCTACGATCAAAGGTGCCTGCAAGGAACCGCGAAGAGTCCTTATCTGTTTGATATGATATGAAGCATATAGTTCGTATCAACAAGAAATACAACCATTTGAAAAATAATTCAAATTTGGGCAAAAGAACAAAAGTAAACACGCACCTGACAACGGGCTGGGCAATTATTTTTGCTTGAATTGTGAAGGCGATCAGAGCGATTTCCTGAGGAGAGCTGCGCGCCCCAAAGTTCCAAAAAAAATCACGTTTTGGGCAGTACATAATGCTTGTCCATTATTAATATTGTGTGAAATTGCTAAGTTTAATCGATTCCTTCATAGAAAAATTACAACTTTGTGATAAAATTCCGGATCCGAATTTTTGTGATATGTTATATACAGTATCTATGGGAAGTAATATTACACTTTTTTTAAATGTTTACTGCATCAAAAATAAAATCCGATTCATCCACTTTGGAATTGGGCCTTTTAGGTACTATCTTTAGTTAGTGGGAAAGTTTTCATTATTACACAAAAAAATACTTATTTCGAGAATATGTGAGTCAGACTTTAAGTGATATGATTTATCGTACCGAATATATGAATAGGTTACCAGTACTGCTGCCGTTGTAATGCGCTGCATGTACATTTATACCATGATTTAAAAGTAAAAATGCAGACTGTGAATGATGTTGCGCTAGCTGTGTTCAACTCTTTCGGGTCACTCTTATGCCCCGGGTAGACTTATATGCAATAGAACTACTTTAAATCGAGTTAGGACATCTTTATTTGGCGTATTTACCACAAAACGGAGATTTTTGTGTTTGCAAAAATTGTCAACCTCCTATAACTATCCTCCTATTTCAATTGGATATACATCGTGTGGTTATATGGTGTATTTTAGCCAATTCAGAGGACCTGTTAATAGACATTAAAACGGTTTGTTGCGAAGCGATGATACACTATGTGAGTCCATAGATTATACCTGCAAACCCCTTATTTCTATTCCCTAAATCTTGATTTTCTAAGAAAATACATTTGTCGGACCCTTTTACAGAATAATGGGCAAGAAACTGACCAATCGAAACGCTGCAATTTCAATAATGGGCAACCAGAGGTAATACAATATCGCTTAGATTAAAAATTTAATAAAACAAATTCAATTATGTTAATTCCCGTGACTATATTTGGAGTCCACCTAAAAATACACTCAAAGGAGTCTAAAAAGCCTAGTCTTAGTGGGTGTGGTTTTTGATTGAGATGGCGCCTCCCAATAACCGCAGGAGATGGCGTCCGAAATATCTCTCGCTCCGCACAGTGTTATAACCTATCCAGCAGTTTGAAATGAGTATAATAGTTGAGGTTGCACTAGCAACACAGCAACACCACTACTGTGGCGCTCACTGGAGTTTGAACAGGATAGAAGATTTGCGTAAGCGATCTATCATTTAGCTATCTATTCAACCTGTTTTTTTGTTTTTTCTATTCAAATCGCTTTTCATTGTGACAAGATTTCAATAGACAGGTGTTCGAATAATGCGTTCTAGTTAGACTTATGGGTTTGTTTGGTCCTTTCCGCAAACCCCGCTAATGATTAATCGCTTACTGCAACTCATTCTATCCTGTTCAACTCACAAGTGAGCGCACATAGTGGTGTTGCTGTGTTGCTATTGCATTGAGAAAAAAGCTTGACATGAACTTTGGCAAAAATAATAGGGATTCACCCTTTACTACCGTGATCTCTTTTACATGCGGTTTTCAAAAATTAATACTATCCATCGAAGAGGAAGACAATTGCTTTCGTTATATCCGACTTATAATCCTAAATAGAATATAATTTAAATTTGCATTTTTTTTACTGATACGTTTTCGTATCTATATTATAAGATGACAATATTTAATATTAAAGAGAAGCCAATGGCCATTCTTATATAGTTTAAATAGCCTGTCATGTCAGAAGCACAATTTCCATTCTAATATTAGCAAAAATATTTCGTCAGTTATGTTGCAATAAAAAAACAACAGTGTATTCCCCGGGTTTTATAAACTACTAAGTGTACCCTATTTATGGATTTAGTTGAGTTGCCACTTTCGATAATTTATTGGGGTCCCTCTTCGGAATAATTTTAGTGAATTAGTCTTTGTGAGAATAGTTTTAGGATTTTTCCCTTTATGGATAATAGTGTATCTTTTACGGAATATTATTGGTGTATTACGTTTAGGAAATAAAGCGTTCGTGCAATCATTAAAAGATATATCCCTAAAGGATCACCAGTTTAAGTACAATATATATTGTATGCATCGTTACAATTAATACTACCCATCGAAGGAGAAAAGATGCTGGCTCAAAATTCCGATCTTAGAATCCGAATATAAACTAATTGAATCTTGCAAATCTGGTTTGTGCCGCACTTCCATAATATTATGACTAGCATAAAGGTGGGAACAAACTACTTTGCGAATATCAGGGTGAAACAGCTTTACTATTCAGAATGCGGTTTAATATCAAGGTAAAATCTCAATAATAACAAAAGAAAACGCATTCGATATGTTGCAATGATCAGTTATCGTGCAAATTATTAAAAAATTTAAGACTTAAGTTATGAGCTTTAGAGCTTTTTCATTTTACTGTTACATTTCCAAACTACTGATCTTTCAGTATTAATGAGTTTCCTGACCTGCAGGATATGTTTTTTTTTTAATTTATAAATTGACGATAGCTGGGGTTCTGTAATACATACCTTAATTGCATGGGTTCTTTTTTTCTAAATTTGTCTAATTGCCACGGCATATTTTATATTATAACAAAAAAGTCATTTTAACAAATATAAAATGCAAGGCTTTTTCAGGTATTATAGCTTAACCCATTTGCGCTTGTTCATTAAAACAAATAGAATTTGAATCCTTTTTTCTTCTTTTCCCCTAAATGCCTGACAAGGGGACGACCCGATTAAGTATATTAAGTTCCATCCTGACAAAATGGCCCTTTACCCAAAATCATCTGTAAAGTTTTCGCGCGATATTTCATCCTGTTTGATGGGAGAGCTAAAAACCTGATTGTGTACCCATCGAGTATGTAAAATTAATATTGTCAACCAAAATGGGGCACTTTTCCCCTCATAACATCCAAACTTAACATCATTTAGCCCTACGATTTACGGGATAAAAAAGAAAAATAGGAGCTGTTCATCAGATACAACAATTTGACCACTTCCGGTGGAAATCTGGCCTTCTGGAGAGGCTATTAATTACCACAGCATGAGTATGCACCGATGTGACATCTGTTTACAATGTTTGTTTTATAAGCCGATTAGTGACCGTCTCTCAAGGGGGGGGGGTGGTTGGCCTTTAGACGCAGCACATACGTGCATGGCGCATTCCTCATTTAGCGTAGTTTGAAAGCCCCGGGCTCTAAATTCTGATTTGGCGCTTTTTCATTTAACTTTTTTTTCTCTCGTTCTCTCTTTAGCTCACCAATTAAGCACTTCCAAAGCAATACCGCTAAGCAATACCGTATGTATATTACACGTCAGTAAGTCAGAGGTCAGAAATGAGAACACCCAATTTTTCAGCTACGTTAGCTGTTAAACCGCTTGTTCATCTGTTCGTTTTTGTTTTTTGTTGTTTTTTTTTGGTTTTTTGTTTTTTGTCTCTGTCACTCTTTCACATTTTTGTCATATCTACGCTGGTTGATTGCGTACATTTTTAACTTTGGGCAGATTATCATCCGAAAACACTGAAAACTTAAGCATATTTTTTGGGGGGGGTCTCCTTTTTTTACCAATTTGGAAGAAAATATGAAGCGGTTTTAAGAGACGTAGTTGATGATGATCTCGCTCGTGGCGATAATGCGAAAAAAGTCAGAGAGACACTTAATACCTGAACAAATGCTGAAATGTAAGGATTCTGGGGCTCTGTCGCCGGCAACATCGACGGCAGACAATGTGTATGTGGCTAGATTTAATGGTAGACGGAATTAAAAGCAATAAATAAACAGACTACTCTCTTTTTCTTTCTTCCATCGTCAGAAGATCACATAGGCTATGTTCATAATAGACGCGCTAAGACCGTAGTAAGTACCATTTAATAGCTACTTATTTGCACTAAAAAAAAAAAAAAAACAAAAAACGTTTTTTTTAATTAAAAGGATTTAAAAGATTCAGAAAAATATTACAAAAATTGTGTTAAATCTTCGCTAAACCTTATTTATTTAGAACGAACGCCCTAACTCTAATATCGCTTATCATTTTCCTCCCCTTTTACCTCATCCCATTTGGGTCCTATTAAGTGAAAGGGTGTAATTTTAACTTGGGCTACTTTAAACTGATATGTTAAATCTTGGTAAAGTAGTGAAAGGGTATTGACGGTTTATGATTTGAGTGACATATAACTTCAAAGAAAGCAAGAACATCAGACTCACTCCATATTATCCCTAATCTTTTCAACCGTATCACAAGATTGATTTGGGCATGCCATCCATACCGCCTCCACTCACTTACAAATGATTTCCAAGAAGGGTGGCCTACCTTTTGCAACTGGTTTGGGTATACACAGCTTTCCCTCATGCTCAATACTCGGAACAGCTTCCCCACACAGAGAGTTGGCCCACGGGATTTGACATCTGTCGTTAAATTTTGCTCTAGTTTCTTACAAATCTTTCAATTTATCGGGTCGAGATTTTCTAAGAGCTGCGTGTTCCTTGAACCACCCAAGCATTAATATCTCCCGGTTTGCATTAAATGGATACCTTAGCATTCTTAACCTTCATCAGCCTGATTTAGTAGATGAACTTGGAAAAAACAAATGTATTTCAGACCGTAACCTGGCGCCAATTGCTGAAGGCCTTGATTCTTTGCTGTCCTTTTGATGGCTAACTTGCAACATCATTGGGTCTCCCTCTCTCGAGTGTAGAGCTATACAATCTGGGATGATTGTGATATAGCTACAGGATGTTCATCGCTGAATCCGAAAGTAAAATGTGCTGTATCCTGTCCAAAGACGACGGGGGAGCGGGTATATCCTTGCAGTTACTTTTCCTCCTTTACCCACTGAGGTCCCCAGGTTCTACCTCCGGTTCGGCCAGGGGTTTTCACCCTGTTATTTGGTTTACAGTCCAAACCCGCTCTCGCAGGTTTTCTTCTTCCGGTTACTCCATTTTCTTCTGCTTCTTCGGGTTTTTCGTTCGCAGTTCATAGTTTCGTATCAATTAATGCTATAGAATATCTTAATAGTCGAAAACGCCAATAATATCAAAAATACTAACAAACCATAAACACAAGGGTTTTACATGAAGATCTCGGAGAACCGAGAGTTCATGATATTTTTTTTAAATTCCATATGAACCCAATGAGAGAAACACCTTCACGTGGAACATATCCTAAAAAAAACATCTGATTAAATTTTGGAGTTAAATCCGTCCACCTGTTTAGATAGTAGAAGCAAATTTAACAATGTTAGGCTAGTGTGGGTCCGAATGAAAAGGAAATATTGCCAATGATTTCCCTAAATTTCACTGGTTTATGAAGAAGAATGTGAAACTTCTGAATATCACAATATGTGTGTCGAGTCCTGTAAACTAGTGTGAACGACCTATTTTTAGTTCTTCTTTGTTTACAACATAAAATGGCAACATTCATTATATTTCACTGGGGTAATGAGACAATATGAAATTTCTGCCTATCCAAATCGACATTTTAATGGGGTAAAGTAAGGGACAGGTTGTCGATCTGGTCACACACCTTACCACTTAAGTGACCAAGGGGTGTTCCACTCCCGTTGGTGACCAAGGGGGGGGGGGTTCCATTGGGACCCCCCCCCCCCAATTCCATGGGACCCCCCCCCCCCCAAGGAAACCACTTTCCCGAGGGCCTCTTTGCACGAAAATTATACCACACTGTGAAGGTCATAAAACAACCCCAATCAGCAATAAAAAATGAAATTTGTTATTTGGGCTGCAACTTATGGGCAAAACATTGTTTTTCAAACACTCAAAAAATGGGCAAACAGACACGGAAAATTCAAAATGGAAAACTTTATTTATGTTGATAATCTACTCTAGAAGACCCAAATTACTATATTACAACAAAAACTTGCAGTTTTAGGAATCCTGTATTTTTAACGGGTGTTGCAAATACACCGTCATTTTCCCATAGACTTTGTACAGTAAACGGTTTAGCAACGTCCACAGTGAAATTATTTGTTTTCCAGTCAACAGCACTAAAGGGTAAATTATTTTTAATGTTACTATTAATTGTATACTCATGTCTGTTTGAACATATATCAGCAAAAAACAAATTACTGTGGTTCTTGAATTTTTTTTACTATTCTCACATGAATTCCGTTACTGCCCAAGGGGGGGGGGGGGTCCATGGACTCCCTCAACTAATGACTCATTAACGGTTTTGCCAATTTTAATTTTTTTGGTATCAAAAAAGCGCATTTAAAAGTCAGACAATTTACAAAAAAGTTCGGCGCAAAATCCCACGCGTAACGCGGCCAGCGCGAAAACAATTTTGAGGGTCCCTAGGAACCCCCCCCCCCCCTAATATGTTAGCTGTTGCTATCAATGCAAGTATTCGACATACTTTCAGTGAGTTGGTTAACATGAACAGGAAGAGAAATACTCAACACTATTAATCGGAAATCGAACGAAACAGCATGTAAAGAGGCATTTCTCTCGTCCCGTCTCTGTATGATGTCCTTTTGTCACAGTCTCCTTGTTTTTTCTCCCTGTCTGCCCCCAGTTTTTGCCGTCTCTCTCCTCTCCTTTCCTCTTTGGTAGCAGATCCGTGTGTAGTGATGGTTGGGTAGATTGTGTATTTTTTTATATCCTGGTCACCCCCATCTTTATTTAACGATTCGATGAACTTCCAAGATTAAAGTGGGCAATGCAGCTTCAAATTGTGCAAATCATGACAAATAACATCGCCACAAACGTGCTTTTGCAGTACTACCGTCCGTTTCCGTGCTACTATTGCTATTTACATAGCAAACAACCTTCACGAATTTCCCTCGGTGATGCATGCGCCCATCACTATAATTATAACAAACGTGGCGATAGAAATTCAAATAGTACGACATGATTGGAATTTAAAATGCAAAAGGGTAAGATTCCAATTATATTTCAAATCTTATTTTATTTTCACATTTGAATGAAGAGTTCTTAAATAAGTGGATAGTTGTTGCTGCAAATCGGCTTGAAGTTCTATTTCCCCCTTGCGAAAAATGTTTGACACCGCCGCACCCATCTATGCTGGCCTGAAATGTGGTACAGTACCTACAGGTCTCCCTGAGCGTAATTCGGTCCTTATATTTAACAAATACAACAGCGTCCCACCTGAACGCATGTGTCGTCATGCCGTCGCGGTTGTGAATAGGGTAGGTCACATTATGTCACCAAGGTCACATGAGGTCATTCCACCCCTTGCAACTATTCTTCTATTCTTCTTCTTCTTTAGCGTATGAGGCAACGCTAAATATGGTCGTAGACGGCGCGCCAGCTCCTGTTGATTGGTTTGGGGTTTGAAGACGATCTAGGTAGGGCACTCATTGAGAATGTGATCGCAGTCTGGTGAATGGAGACCCACATTGGCAGGCCGGCAATGGCCGCAGCCCCAATCGGTGCAAATGCTGTTGAAGCGACCGACTCATGTGGCGAATCCGGTTTAAGGTGACCCATTCCTTGCGTGGAAGATTCCTACCAGGTGGTAGTTCTTGGTCCATAATAACCCAATGACCATTGTATCCAGGTCATGAAAATTGGTCAACATATATGTGGGTAACCAGCCATTTATATTTCTGACCATTTTGGGGGACATGACTCTCCAATGACTTCTATATCCTTTTGACCCCACTCCTGAGAGGGGTAACTTGTGGCAACTACCCAAGGACCATTACATGCAATCTGTTGAAACAGCGAGCAATTATGTTAGGGTTAACATTATATGGTCAACATTTTTACTACAGACACACAACCCACATACTACATCAATCCCTATGTACCCATCTTCCAGACGACCCATTAAACCATTTTCTTTCCTTGTCTCAAACTTCTAAACAAAATGTACTTTGTCGTGCGACGGCATGATATCCGAGTATTAGCTGACGGGGAATCACTCGTCGTCTTCGACCTATTTGAGCGATCTTGATTGATATGTTGCCAAGATGCTTAGCAGAGACGGGACCATTAATGTTTTAGCATAATCACCTACGACTTAAATTTAAATCACCTTTATTAAAATTGTTTATGTTCAATTTATTTTAAAATGTAAGAGGATTTTTATTTGTTTTTACGCGGCTGCCATGTTTACGTTTTGGACTGTTTGCCCTTTGTAACACGTTCGCACGTTTCTACGCACACACAAACACACCCATCCACGTGTAGGCACAAACAAACAAGCACACGGTACAGTGATTTTAGAGGTAACAAGCGCTTTGTTCAATAATACTTTTTACTATTTATATTTTCAATTTAAATTTAAAAATGACATTTCCTTTTGGGTTGAAACCCTGTAAACAAACAAAGAACAAAAGCAAAAACGAGCAAACTAGGCTTAACAGGAAAAAACACGTTTGACTTGCTAATTTCGAGGCCGCGACCAAATTAAAACCTCTTGAAGGCTATCAAAAACTAACAAAAGTGTCATAAAACACAGGAAAGTGTTATGTTAACCGATCAATTCGTATCTGCTAGAAATCCATACCATAGAGGGTTAAGTGATTTTAGTGTTTAAAATTACTTAAGACCCTTGAATTTGCGTAGCTGTATTTTGTACATCAGTGGCGTACTTAGTAGCCGTACCAGTCCAGGGTACCAAATGAGGATCTCTCATCGAATCAGATCCTGTAATAGTCTGTTTCGTCTTTTACCTTCCATTGATTTTACATAAACTTGTTCAAAATGATTTTAAGAGAGACGGGCTCTAAAGGTTAGTTTGTAACAGCTTGTAACTAGATTGTCGTCGTCCTTTGGCGAGGGTGACTTTGGTCAGGAGCAAGTGGAAAGTAATAGAAAGCTTAAGAAATATAACAGTTCATGACCTGTGGCAACTTTTGTCTTCCAATTGGGAGCTGATCGCCACCATATATCCCACCTTGCACCCTGCTTTTTCTGGCAGTAAGGATCCAATATACCAGCTGGAAATGATATTTTGCAATTTTTGATACATTTGCTCTTTCGCTGGTATTTAGGTACTTGCCAATATGACCTTTTACTTCTAAATATCTTGCAGATTATTACATAATAGATAATTTCGTCGTTTGGCGAGAAAACCTCCCAGCTAAGAGCATTTTACCGTTGAAATCAAACCCTTCTAAGTCTCATATGGGCCCAGTATGAAACCTCATGTGCAATACCAAAACGCCCTATTTATTCCCAATGCAAATTTATTTAAACTAAAGGGTGGACATTTTTAAGCGACCTTTGCTGAAGTCGGATCCCGAGTCGGATATCATGTCAAAACTGTCTGATTTTTCCCCAGCCAGTTCTGATTTTTCAAATAGGAGATTTTGATGCTGGGGACATAGAAGGTGTTGATTTCAAAGGTGAAATGCGCAATAGGTTTTACCGCCCAGCTACGATACACAGAAAAAAATGAATTATTCGATGATCAAAAACTAAAATAATAGCAGGTTTCGGCTGTTAATATAAACGATGGCTTGGTCATACAATTATGTTTAGAAGCCTGGCATTACCTGGCATGGCCTGTTTGACTGCATTAATCCACAATCTTGACCTTACTATTACCTACTACAGCCCGAAATTTGTCCCGAGGCATCCTTCCTTGCCAATATAAATGCATATTTAATATTACAACTTACTAAACTAACCCGATTAACCTATTTGTATATCCTATGTATATGTAATAATAATATGTGTCCGAGGGAAAAAAGAAAGCGCTTCATTTGATCACGGCAACATTTTAATATCAACGTGCCGTTTTCATATAATCTATATTACAAATGTTAATATTTCGTGGCTTTTATTATTAATTACCACCATTTAATTACACAGTTGCTAGTTTATTAATGTTTGCTTTCAGGAAACTAATGAGGTAGTTTTGGTAATATATACAATAACTGACTATTCATCAACATAGGTGTATTTTTTTCAGACGTACTCATTCCTTCCTTCCTTCCTTATACTGGTATGAGAGACGGAGACCTTTAACATATTAAGCAGGTTGTAAGTGTCAAATAAACAAGCTCTTGTAGTTTATGGACGTAACATGGTCTGATCCGACACATGTAATTATTAAAGTTATTCCACTGTGTACATTTATCTAATCCTCTTTTCCACCTCTCTCCAAGAACATATGCCTGACGAGAGGTCACGTTGTGAAATGGCAGTATGATATTCAGGATTTAATAGCAAAGTTGACCCCTTTTGTTGTCGCAAATTTATGAATATTACATAAAATTTAACAAAAACGTAAGCCGTCTCTTTAATAATATTACAAAAAAGTTGTATCATTTATATATTGCCTATCTTCCTCTCTTTCGAAGTGATGGGCCAGACTCCTCCATATAATGTTGATGTGTGGTGGGGGGGGGGGGTCGCTCCACCTCCTCCAGTACAGCAAGTCTGTTACCTTTCCAACATTAAATAATGCCGGTATTCATTTATATATTTTTTTATTTTATTTATGTATTATTTAGCCTGGGTAGATCATTCAGTGTTCAGACACTGTTTTCCAATGATCCCCAGGGATCCAGGACGGATTGGGACCCTGCTCTTATCGATACTGGCTGCGATTACATACACAAGCGTTAATCTCCATGTATATGGGACCGACGGCTTAGCGTCACCTCCGAAGGACGGGGTATTCTCATGGTTCGTTTGCCCAAGTCCAAATGAACCACGGGGAGAGCGGAATTCAAGTTTCAATCAATAGGTCTTACAAATCAAGTCCAGAATTTAGTACCCAATTAAATCTCAGCAAGTGGCCCCGCCGGGGCTCGAACCAGGGACGGTCTGCACCAAAGGCGAATACCAACCAGTGCGCCACGCTCTCCACACTATATACCTGGGTACAGAGGAGTAATTGAGGTAAATCACCTTACTCAAGGGCGAAATACATTGGCCATAGCGAGGCCCTCGTTGGGCTTTAACTCTTGACTATTCTAGTAACAAGGGTAAGTTTCATTTTTGAGATAAACTGTAATTTATCATCACGAAAATAACAGTATCTGGACGGGTTGTTTTCCCACAAGCTATTGGGACCACACAACATAAGCATGATACGACTTGTTTTTGTGTATGATCAATATAACTTTAACCATCTACCATTTTATTAGGGTAAATAAAATGCCACACGCCTCAAACGATTCTATCGCGATGTTCACTGAGTTATACATAATAGTTGCTACATTACCCATTTCGGGCGTTCGTATGCACCCTTTGGCTAATTGAGGCGGATTGGAAGCTTTGTTTACCATTTCGTTGCTACCCATATATTCCTTCAAAGGGGCGAAGGCAAAATGTAAAATAAGGGAATCATAAAAACAAGCGTCTAGACTGGCAATTACTTCGTATGTGAAATATTCCCTTTAAACATGAGAACCCATACTCGCTCAAAGAATAGCTACGAAGACTGACGAGTATAGAATTCGATTTTCCTACTAGCGGCAAATTAGTCAAAAATGTATCGTGCTCGTTCAAATTACGTTAACTTTAAAAAGCTGTGACCCGAAAATGCCCATGGTACGTGTAAGAATATAAACAAAGAGACATCGTTAATTGGCAACTTTTATCTGTTCCACTATCATAATATTTGTGTACAGAGGGTAATAAATTTGTGTCCATGTGAACTTGCCTACCCAGCTAATATTTTGATTTATGTCGTTGTAAGGTTATGCTTCGGACGCAGATTATAAATTTTATAGCTTGATTCATTGGAATTGATATTGGACATGTAACGCATATAGTCTCCACAGTCTAGTCCATCTAGATCTGAGTCAATCGGATAAGCCATGCTTGTTGCAAAGCACTAGTTTTGTATTAATTTTATTCCAGACACATATATGATTATTTTTTACATGATTTAAAGGCACTATCAGTGATTGCAAAATCAGAAAATCGAAAAAATAAAAAACATCAGATTTTTGCATGTCTGTAACAACTATAGCAACGCTAAATACCCTACAAGTGTTAGGACTGAAAGCAACCTAATAAAGATAGTTTCGGACATTTCAGTCAAGAATGTCCGTACGGACACTTACTACAACACGTAACTGAATGGGGATTCATATCTTTGAATACTGCCGTTTTCTTCCTTTTTTGTCAATATTTCAGTTACAGACAATAACACATGGAAATTCTACAGACTTATCTTCACATTTAAGCTAATCTAGTGTGGTAGAGCGTGGCCTAGCGGTTAGGGTGCTTGCCTGTGGCGCAAATCTATCAAAAAATCCCGCGTTCGAATCCCGGTGGGGTCACTTGCTGGGATTTATTCGGGTGCTCAATTCTGGATTTAATCTGTAATGGCGAGCTATTGATTAAATACAGAATACCGCTCTCCTCCATGGTTCACTTGGAATTGGGCAAATGAATCATGAAAGCATCCCGTCCTTCGGAGGGGACGTTAAGCCGTCGGTCCCGTGTACAGAGAGTCACAACTGTACATCGCAGTCAGTGTTGAATAAGAGTAGGGTGTAAACCCCTGACTGTTCCCAATCCGCCCCCAGTCTCAAAAAGTGGGCCATAGGAGCGTCCGTATCGTGGATACACGGATCACGGATCAGCTTACTCAGTTGAATAAATCCTGACACCACCACAAGCCATTTCTAATGACATGTGGCCACGCTAAGAAGAAGAAGCCAATCTTGCAAAATTTCAAATATTTGACTCAAGAGTTGGTCGCACTCTACTAAACCTTAATATATATAAAACATTTCACTTTGAGATTTAAATTTGCCCTGTTGGTTTACGAATTCAACCATATACCAGCTGCTACAATGTAGGCCAATTAATGATAATAATAATCAAGGTTTATTTAATCTCAAATCGTGACCTGTAGGCCAAATTGCTAGAGACTTTACAACGTAATAATCACTAGAGAGAAACAATGCAACTTAGAGGCCATATGGCACCATATGGCAACATTCAAAACACTTCTAGACACACCGAACGGGAAGTGCAATCTTTCATGTGTTACGGGACGTACCCAAGGTCAGAAATCTGATTATTAACTACACCCACATACACAGAACTGAGTCAATAGAAGTCATGCTTGTTGCAAAGCACTAGATTTTTGTATTATTAGATTATCTTTTCAACACAGATAATTTATATGATTTTATTTTACATGATTTGATTATACAAAAACAATATAATATTCAGGAGTTCATTATTCCGAAGGTACGTTTTTCCGAAAGTTCGTTTATCCGAAGGTTCGTTAATCCGAACAAGGGACTTTCCTATACCTACGTAGGCGTTCTTCCGAAGGTTCGTTAACCCGAACATTGTTTTCTTTATTCCAAAGGTTTGTTATTCCGAATATTCGTTTATCCGAAGTTATGTTATTCCGAAGGTCCGTTAATCCGAAGGTTCGTTGATCCGAAAATGAAATAAGGTTCGTTGATCCGAAAATGGAATAAGCTAAACAAATCTTATTTAATTTTCGGATAAACGGAGCTTATTTCTTTTTAGGATTAACGAACCTTTGAATTAACACACCTTCGGATTAATAAACCTTCGGAAAAATGAACCTTCGGATAAACGAATCTTCGTAATAACAATATTTTGGATAAACGAACCTTTTGATAAACACGTATATAGACCCCGGTCCCACATGGTTCATTTGCCTATGTCAATTGAAGCATGGAGAAAGTGGTATCAGGTTTTAATCAATATCTGTTGCACAAATTAAATCCCAAATTGAGTTCCTTCGGATAAACGAACCTTCGGATAAATACGTAGACCCAGGTCCCACGTGGTTCATTTGCCTATGTCAATTGAAGCATGGAGAAAGTGGTATCAGGTTTTAATCAATATCTGTTGCACAAATTAAATCCCAAATTGAGTTCCCGAATTAAATCCAGCAAGTGTCCCCCTTGAGAGTATGTCAACCATAGCAACATGTACGGAATAAACCGTGACCTTGTAGACGAGGCCATTTGGGTACAGTGCTGAAACAAATGATGCACTCAATGGAGAACACAATAGACAGATGGGTGGTAGGACACTCAGTCACACGGACGCTGTATTATATGACACCGGAGACCCTTTGCTCCAGAACACTCCAAAAAATGTTGAGTAAAAAATGTCACAGCTCTTAATGTTGAGTAAAATCTTAGTCAAAGTTGAGTAAACCTTACAAAAACCTGAGTATATTTTACCCAACAATGACTAAGCTTTAGTCAACAATGAGTAAGGTTTACTCAACTTTGACTAAGATTTTACTCAACATTAAGAACTGTGACATTTTTACTCAAAATGAGTAAAATAATTTTTACAGTGAAGTAAGCTCGTTAACCACTAGACAACGCCAGTTTACGTAGTGCGATGAAGGCTAATGCCAGACGCGTAGTTCCCGGTAGTTACACAAAATATTTTGATCGCTGGCAAAAATGTCCCGGTCGCTTGGCAAAACGGTGCAATATCATGAATATCGGTGTTCTCCTTCTCGACTTTCTTTCAAAACATTTCCCGAGCGGATACTCAACCCTTGGTTGGAGGATTGTTATTACATGAACATTTTACAGAACTGTAGGATTACTTTGGATTTGTTAACCCGTAAGTCAAAATTGAGTTGTACCGAAATTCAGGAAATTGTCACAATCAGTTCGTTTTTAGGTGGCAGCTGGGTAGGAGCACAACGCCATCATATTGTGATATCACCCATAACAGCTACGTGAGCTACCCAACTGTCGCTTGGGTCAACGAGACAATTGAGACTAAGAATCCTGCACGGTGACATGAGTCATGAGGCCTGCGCTTTTCCACTGGACCATACTTGCTCTGGGTAATGGACACCCCAAATCATCATATTTAATGTGATATGTACCTCTCTCAGGACATAGACAACTTTTTATTTCAATATTGTAGTTCGTATGTCGACGAGTGTATTGCTTTTCACAGGCATGTTACAGATGCATCAAAGTCATGTTATTTTTACTACCCACATTTAAAATAAAAATACGTAGTTTGCCAGTTAAATTAATTACAATTACAACTAGCCTTTAAAAATGTTTCTTTGAAAGTTCCCGTCCATTATGATTATTTTGCAGTAGCTCGTTACAGCTGTGGCACGATTTAGGGGAACGGCGAGGGTGAGTTTTTTCACCTAGCTCGTTAGTATCGGCAATTATGTGCAAGGAGCTCCGTTTCAAACCCAAATGAGCCACTTTCTGGGATTAATTCAGGACTTGATTTCAAAAATATCTCTTACTTAAATCAATCCCGCTATTGTCCTTCAGAGGTGACGTTAAATCAACAGACATGTATAGCTATTCTTGTTCTTAGCAGTCAGATTCGAATATTTAAGAACAAAGAGGCCCAGCTGTTCCAAGCCGTCCTGGGCATTCAGCTGGTCCCCACCTGTCCTTCCGTGCACAGGTCACGCATTGCTACCATTTGAAAACACGGACATTTACTTCGGATTTCGGGCGGGTTTCCGAAGAAAAATTGAAGACCGAGTATATTTTTGTTGCCTAAAATGGTTCCTTTTATATACCACATGAAACCGTTCAGTTGAAAAACGTCTACCCGGTGATGTATTGCTGTTTTACAAACTTGTTATTAAAACCGGATATCAAATTTTCACAGACGCCTGAGAAAGTCTGTTTAAGAGATCTAACAATGACAGTTATAACAATAGCTCAGTGGGACGTTGTCGCCTGCTGTGAGGGCTACCCATTTGCACAGTAAGTGTATTAACAGTAATGACTAAACTTATACTTGTTTGGTATTAACATGTCTTGTATCCGTACAACATCTCCCTTTCTATTATCTAATATCAGACGGGCTTAATAAAGACATCTTTAAAGGTCCCAGGAAATGAGATGATAATTCTATTCCAAATCTTTGTGGGACATTCCATTCAAATTAACAGGGCCAGAAAAAAGAATACCAGTGACATCATTATGAAACTATTGATTATCAGTCAGTGTCATGCATAGATTCACACCAGACACCTGGAATTTTCTATTACTCTCTGAAAAATCAATGATACCACAAATGATGTCATCACCAACCCAAATATTGAATGCTTTCTGGCCCCTCCTTGTAGACTTGACACAAACCACATCAATTCTATTTGCATTTCCTGGGACCTTTAACATATCTTGTATCCGTACAACATCTCCCTTTCTATTATCTAATATCAGACGGGCTAAAATAAAGACATCTTTAAGGTGGTCTGTAGAATTCCCGCCTATCGTGTAATCAATACTAATTATGGCCTGTCTGTTAAACCAAAGGCGATAGAAAACGTTAAATACTTCTGTTCTATAAACATACATAACATTGAAACAAACTAAAGAACACCTTGAGAGAGCATATCCATGCATTTCATTATAGAGTAAAACACTCAACCTGAGGTTGTATTCATTTGATATGTATTATTACATTGTGAAGAACAGAGTTAAAGAATTCGACAACTCGAAACGTGACTTACGGGACCCACTTGAGCCAAAGTCAAAAGCTCTTGTGGCGATTCTGCAATTCTTTCTCGAGTATTACCCATATAGCATTTGATTCAACATGTTCAAAGCCCAATTCGGATAAATTGAAACTCGATGTTTCTATTTCACATTACTGTTTCAGCTTGCTGTGAGTAACTATTATAGTAATTTCAACTAATTTAAGTACAATGTCAATTTCAATTGTTTTACCACCATTGCATGGAATTGTATTTAAGTCTAAATAAGAAGTTACCGTGTACCTGATTTTCTTGAATTTCCTAGGGGTATTCAAGCATCTTCCACCCTTCTCCTCTTCTGTAAAATTCCCCTTGTCCAATATCTTGTTTCCTCTGGCGAACTACGTGTGCAACGTACGATACTATCTCATATTATGTGGAAACTGAAAAGTGGTTATATATTTTCTTAAGGGGTAGCTTGGTGCGTGTTATGAGGGAAGTTCTATATAGTTTGCCTACGGCTTAATAGCGTGCACTACATAATGCGTCGGGATACACTATCACAGATCACAATCTAATTTGGCTGTGTTTGTACCCTAGAAAACAACAAATAGGTACAAACGTGTACAGACTGGATCATAAAAAGTCCATGTTATGATTTATTTCAATTTGGGGATATGAAAATAGCAATTTCCAGACCCGTATTTTCCTGCTGAAGGGGAGCTATATTAAGTATATTGATAATTACCTAAACACCCAAGACGCACCTTCATAGAGTTATACGATATCAAAACATAATTTTTATGCATCTATGATAAATGTCATGCTATAAATAGTAGCAAAATCGTTCCATTAGAAGATATCTAGCTGTTAATAATGATTACATGAAGTGCCCCGAGTAGGTAGCATGGCTGTGCATTTTCAAACCTAATAATGCCATTGTTACACAGTCTGGGTGGTTTTGGAGAGATGCAGTTGAGATGCAAGGCCTGATCGGACGCAATATTGCTTAATGTTCCGAAATAATGCCAACCCAAGCTTACATATTCTTGTCCGAGCATGGATCAGAGAACTTTTTTCTTGTTATAACTGCATTATTTCATCTATGGCGAGGCTTTGTTTGGACTGAAATATCGGATGATAAACTTGTTTGGAAAGAGAAGGTTGCACAGACAGATCTTTTGAAAACTTCTTACACAAGGGAGTGCAAAAATGCCAGTGAACTTGGTGCGAACGTCGACAAAAAGCGAAAATCGTTACTTAGGCTACGGGCGTGATGAGGAATGGCGAGCTCGGGTTCCCGTATAAACACAAATTGAGTTACAATTGAGGGGGAGTTGTGAGGTACCCCTTAGTGGACGGGTTTCCTGCGTAATTAGCCCAACGTTACTTCGCCTTTTTTTTGAAAAGGTAGCCGCATATTACTTCAGGGTATTCGATGGTTCAAGGTGTAGATTCTTAGGATTCACGGACTACGAGAAAAGGAAAGAAAGCATTTTGGTTGAAATGTTAGCGCAATTCGGAAGGAAAATGAATCCCCTCATGGTGCCATTTGAAGAAACTTGAGAAGAGCAGGCAGTGTCGATAAGGATGACTGGAAGTGTATTTAAATTGAGTGCAATGCCACGGAGAAAAGCTTTAAATTGTCTGGTCTCTTAACGAATCATTGAATCACTTCATTAACTTTTGCATACATCAAGAACAAAGTATTTAGTTTGACGTATATACTTAAAAAGCATTCCAATTTGTAGATTGTACAAGACCACGTTTTCAATTGCCATTATGGATGTCGTGTATTGTATATTGTATATCCTGATATTTACGATGAATTTTAATTCAATTAACGTGGAATATCATAATGAAATCCATTTGTGAAATTGTTTCGTCTATCCGCAATGGCGTCAAAGGTACCGAATTCTAATTTGTCACACAAGCCGAGCTTGTAACCGACGTTAAGATTTGGAACAAATTGTTTTGTTACGGGTATAATAGCTTGACATTTTCTTTCCGACAACATTTTTGGGATGCGAGGGTTAACCAATAATTCAATACCCTTTACGCGCGTTAAAATGTGCTGAAATGTGTGTGTGCATGACACTTTTCAGTTAGCAAATGGTGCAGTCACAAGATATTCCGAGGCGCAAACAACGGTAGTGTGTATGAATGGATATCTAAGCGAACAAAAGTGAAGAGAGTAGAGAGGCGAAATGAATTGCAATAGAGTAGAGAAGAAGTGGGAATAAGAGCAGAGTAGATAATTTGTGGTCAATTTGTAATAAACGTTTCACTTAAGAAAGATACATTGATACGAAATACGAGAAAGCATTTGCATTAGGCAAAATAGCTAATTTGTAAAAAGACTTTCAAGTGATACACAAACAAACACGACGACCTTCAATTTACAGAAAATATTGCGGCATTTCAGCAGCTAATGTAACCATGTCTAGCGGGTGATTATACATAATTCATTTGATTCAAGTCGAAAAAAAGCGGCAATTGTGGAAGGTGCTTGTTATTTCCAGGCTTGCCTGGCCGTCCATTAACACTAGCGAGCGTATACAAATAATGCATTCCTCAAGGGTGAACGCGAAAAAAACTAGCCGAAAGTTATCACGAATTAGACAACTATGAATGCACGGGGCTTTTTGAAGCATTCTTTGTGCGCAATAGCATTAGCCTTTCACGCTGTACCATGGTCAAAGATTCGGCTGGCAATTGAAACAAGATATTTCTTATTCAATAAGAAATAGGGAAATATAAGTTTATAGTATAATTTAATATCATAAATTTCTTTTAAAAGGTATATACATTAAAATTTAACGACGCCTCAACACAATTGTGTCATATTGCGTCATCGCGGTTACTTATAACATCAAACATTTAACAAGACATGTAAAATACATTATAATGAATATTTTATTTTAATTATATTATAACAGTTATGAACAGTGATTAAAAGAACAGTTAAAGTATCTATACAAACAATTTATTTCTTTATTTCTTATATCATGTAGCTCATTTACAGACACCCACGTCATGATTTGGATAATGAATATCTATCTATTCATACACAACAAATACACTTTCTTTTTTTACATTATAACATACAAACTACTCTTAATCTTTATGAAATAGGAAAGATGCATTGTAATAGGTAATAAAACATTCAATATTTTGAAGAAATATTTGGCAAATGTATTGCATGTTTTTTGGATGGCCTTTTTTATTTGTTAAAAAACTTAAAATGTTTTCATATAAGGGACATTATACTTATTGATTGCATTGACTTTGCTCTCATACGTAGAAAACATTATAAGATTTACAGTAAACCACAATTACAAGCGATACAATGAGGAATTAGTTCATTATCCCGAGTAAATATCCATGTCACCGGCGTATCAAAGGGGGGCAAAGGACCTAAAATAGTCGAAGAAAGGTCTGATTTTGTAGTTTTTGGCATGAACCCCTGGGGGCGCCCGCCCCGAAGCACCCCGAAGATACGCCACTGTATATATCAAGTAAGTAATGAGCAAGTTTCGATCGTGGCTATCAAGCACATTTTGGAACATTAGATCACGATCCGTCCCCTTTAGTCACCACCTTACAACATGCAGGGCTACATCGGGCCTTTTCTTTACCCCGAGCCCGCAGGGAGGGACTAAATTTTCTTTAAAGATATTCAGCATTATTTGCATATTTACTAGAAGGACATTGGGTGATTATCTGTGGGCCAATTTTTGCGATACCTTTGAGTGGGCAATAAGGAAGAGGGGCATACCAGAAGTGGTGGTTTAGAGGGTGATGAGTCTGTATGAAAGGAGCAAAAACAAAGTTAGAAGTAAGGGTCTGAGTGGTCTGAGGAGTTTTGAGGTGAAGTGGTGTGGCATCGGGGGGGTTTCTGTGGCTGTTGCGGTTTTTTTTTGTGGTGTTGCAATTGGTGGTTGACGTGGTTACGGGAGAGTGCAAAAGAAGGTTTCATGAGTCAGATGCTGTATGCTGATGTTTAGTTTAATGGTGTGAGACAATGGAGGTTTTGAGGTAGAGTTTTGGAGGTGGAATAGGCGGTTGGAGTGGGGGCCTGGAGGTGAACCTTGGGAAGACCTTATAGGGTGTGGTGAGTGGGGGTGGGGGGAGGGGAAGGAGGGGGAGGTGTTGGTGATTGAGTGGCCCCCTGTGGAATGTGTGGAGAGGGGGTGAGGGCAAATTCAGTGTGGTGGTGAGATGTGGGAAATGGATTCATGGGAGATGCAAAAGATGAAGAAGGTGGACCCCAAGTTTGGCAAGGACTTTGTGTGTGAAGATCCAAGAAGGAAGTTGGGGAGTGGGGCAGGGACAGGTGGAAAGGGTTGTGTGATGATGTGGAATCGGTGGGGATTCACAGCCTAGGTGACAGGATTATTGCGGGTGGTGGATGTGAAGGCGGCGTGACGCCAGAAATGTATGGTGGGTTGAAGTTTAGAGAATGTTGAGAGTTGTTACTTAGGAGAAAAATTTCTTGAAAGATAACAGTGGATGGTGTATAGGAGTTTGTGGAGATCAGTGATGCTTATGGGAGTGAGACCTGGTGCCTGAGTGAACATGAGATGGGGAGTTTGAGAAGGACAGAGAGAGCCAACTGGTGAGAGCTATGTGTGGTGTGAAATTGTGTGATAGAAGAAGACTGAGGATTTGATGCAGATGTTTGGGTTTTGAAGAGGCGGCTGACCGACTGGCGAAGGCGAATGGTGAAA
This sequence comes from Ophioderma brevispina, assembly GCA_023653785.1. Classification (NCBI taxonomy): domain Eukaryota; kingdom Metazoa; phylum Echinodermata; class Ophiuroidea; order Amphilepidida; family Ophiodermatidae; genus Ophioderma; species Ophioderma brevispina. The sequence goes on along the minus strand of JAMKCH010073577.1, from coordinate 18,299 downwards.
GATGGCTTGGGCACGTGGCTGAGGAAGGATGAGGAGCATGTTTTAAAAGGGGCTTTGAGTTTTTGAGTGAATTGAGGTTGTTTGTTTTGAGAAGGGGAGGGGCCGACCAAGAGGACATGGAGGAAGCAAGTGGAGGAGAGATAGTAGGAGGGTTGGGTTGAGGATGGGGGGATGCCTGGAATCGGGCGGCTAAGTGGAAGGAGGGAGTAAGGCGGATTGCTCCGAATGTGAGGTGAGCCGGCCACCCCCGGTTCGGGACAAAACCGGATTTAAACTTTGGTTTTACTACTACTACACTTTGAATGGTAGAGCACTTGACGTGTAACACTTAAGGTGTGTTATTGCTGATAGTTCTTTCGGACCCCTGATTACCCGAAGTGTATCGATTTTTGATTTTTTATTCAGATGAAAGGCATATTTTCTCATTGTCGTCCTGAAATTTGAGACCTGCTGAATCCATTTTATTTCCCAAGATATAAAATAAAACCCGACCGAATTTAATGGTTAACAATCCATATTAGCACAGTGTTGAATCGGCTTGCAATGTGCATTATTTGTTTCACACGGTACTTGAGGGGGTGGGGAGTATGCAAGTGCCTTGCTCTCATATCAAGAAGAGAACACAAACACCCCCACCCCCCCCCCCCCCCCCCCCCCCCCCCCCCCCCCCCCCCCCCCCCCCCCCCCGACATAAATCGGAAACAAGCACCGTTGTAACTTTTTAAAAAACTTTTGATTATTCCTTTAGCTCAAAGTTTTAGTTTAAAAAGACCAAGATGAAATTTTCAGAAATATGCGACCTATTTGTTTGGGTTTTTTTTTCACCCTTAAAGTGAGTAAGCCGAAAAAGTCGGTTTTTATGTAAATAAAAGGTGATTTTATATGGTCTTGCCTTGCACGACAGACAATAAAACATGCTTCTCTATAGAGCCGGATTAGGACGGCATGAAAAACTAAAAAACTTATGTCTTGTGTTTTCTTTTCAATTTGCTCCAATAAACTTTGAAAAAACGTTCCACCGGTAGGTGTTCTACAACCATCAAGTGTCCATTTCCAAACATTGTAACCTCAGGGAATATGGAATTCTCCTTACCCTTTATCACACCACCGGCTATATAGGTTCACATTAGTTATTACACATACATCGAATGCCAGGTGTGAGAATTATCAGCTGTACAAATCCCTTTCTATTGTTAACCATCTGTGCACTCTCGCCAAGATCGATTCTTAAAGGAAACATCTCGGAACAATTTAAAAATGGCACCGTTTAGGATCGCAGGTTCGAATAAAAATACACGACAAATTAAATAAATGAAGGAAAGCTAAAATAAACAAAGGCAAATCGTTATGCAAGGCTCGATTAAGTATTATAAAAGTCAATGTCCATGTTCTCTGTTTTAAAGCTAATTAAATCTTTATTTAGGAAAGCTGACCCAAATTTTAATTACGTCTTTCTTGTTATCCGATAACCGACGTTATAACAACAAAGTACAGCATTTGGACTCACCCGGTTGTCTATTAAATTGTAATAAAAAGGCGTATCATTCTGTGGAGACCTTTAAAAGCGAAATAAATCGTGGCACCGTTTTTAAACTTAAAGATTGACATTTGTGTGTACCGAAAAAACACAATGTGAAAATACATCATCTCTGAAAACTGGGAAAAGTGCCAAAACCCTATTCCTCTTTAAAATATGAAAAATATTAAAATTTCCAAAAATAGTGGCTTAAAATTGAACTTTGTAATGCGTGGGATTGGGGATGGCTACATCGCTATTTGAGAGTTAAGCAGTTCTTACTGACGAACAGAAATAACTGACCCTACGTAACACTTGTTTTTACTGTTTTTCAATTAGACGACTTAAAAGTTAATTCATAACCTTCTCATATTTTTATGCATGTAATTGATTACTCGGATCACTGCTGAACACTGTGTTTACCTACGGTTTGGCGCTCGCATCCTGTGTTCAATGTACCAGAAATGGACGGGTGGCATATTTGAATATAAAACAATGAGGTTTTAATCCTTGTATGATCTACCCCTACAAAACAAAGGGGGGGGGGGAAAAAATACTGAGTATGAATAGAGGAAGGAGTTAATGGAGGTTAAATAGGCAGATCGTGCAACCAGAAGAGACATTCTAGAATGTTATATTCAGAATCAGTACTAAAGGATAAGCAGCGATAATGTAAGAAATGTGGAAATGCATTTTAGCTTATAAACAGAGACTATTGTGTAACCATTCCATAAACTACTTCAAGAGGAAAAAACCGCCAAATAGTAAAAAATGAAATTTGACATACCTACTCCCGCAATAGACATAACAGCGATGGCGTCTCCAAAATCTACACTACTTGTAACAGCTGATTGTGTATTACCAGTATATAATAAACAATGTAATGATCAGGAACTGCACAATGTCACGCTTAAAATATCTGGGATATTCACAGGGAAGAGCTTTTTTGATCAGGTCGGGGAATTTTTATACACAGATTTCGAGCCAACACTTGCAGGTTATGTTAGCACATCTACGTAGCGACAAAATACCCAAAATAAAATTTGATGATTGTTTGGATTGTATCGGATCATACCGAAGTTTTTTATAGTCTATGTTTTTATTGCAGTTGCCTCTGTGCTCCGTAAGTTGATCGATCAGGATCTTTGCCTATATCTCGGCTCGGTCTCAGTTGACAACCACGATCGTATTTCACTAGTGTGGGTTGGTGTGTATTCCCGTAGGATTTCATGCTAAAATTGATTTTGTTGCTTTGGGTTTCAATAGGACCTAAAAAAGGTCAGAAAAGGATGGGGTGCAAATTTTCCTACGGATGCCCCCTTCTTCAAGGGGGCAAGGTTATGACAGGGAAAAATTTAAACATGAGGCACATTGTGTTTTAATGTACACTCACACGTTCGTATCGTCAAAGGATTAGAAAAAGTTATATTTGCCTAGGTTCCAACCTTTAGTTTAAAGCGGTATAGCCCCTAATGGGTCAAGGTCACCTGGGGGTAAATGCTCCGATGTTGTTGAAGTGGTGTCAAATGATTCTTGTGAGTCATACTGAAAACACAAAATTGCATTTTAATTGATCTTTTGTATCACCATTGCGACATCCAGGGAAAAGTTATGGGGCCCCCCATAGACCACGTAGACCCTTGCGACGTTTTGCTATGTAATTAGCCAACCAACATATAACCCTGTAAAATAATACTATTTTGATCCTGGAGACAATACAAACAACGTCATCCAGTTCAAAAAAAATGCTGAGCATAGGTAAAATTTTACCCAGGATGACCTGAACCATTATGGGGCTAAGCGCTTTAACTAAAGGTCTGAACCAGGCAAAATACTTTTTCAATCATTACAAGGAGCACGAAACATGTTATGTACATCAAAAAACACACTTTGACTCGATTTTAAATTTGTCCCGGTAGTAACAATTCCCCCTTTGAGGAAGTGGGCAGCAGTTCCGAAAATTTGCACACCATCATTTCTGACTGTCTGGTCCCTATAATGAATGAAAAAACAGCAAGAAAATCAAACCTTTGCACCAAAATCCTCGGGAACTGTTCATTGAATACGACCCACAATATACAGCGTGATCAGTAGTGGCCGATTTATTGACCTTTGAGAGAGGGACCCTTTTTCCCTGCCTCAGTTTGGATGGCGGCCTCTGCCTTTTCAGAATTCAGTCCTGTGTTGCCTAGACGCATAACCCGCGCCGCCGCGAAGTGGCTGTTAAGCATGATTTAACTAAAATGGGGATCCGTCTGCTCATTTACAGGCACGGTAAGGTATTTAGCCGGCGGACTATTTTTCAGGTTTGCAGAATTATGGACCCATCTTTTCCACATTCATGCGGGGACAATTGAATAGTAATTATTAAAGAACAAATATACAGATGTTGAATCTAAAAGGGAATTTTATTATGGGAATAATAACAGCCATTTTTGGAAAAAAAAAAAATAAAGATTGTGACGTCACGGACATGATTGGTTTATTATTTTGCTTGGGGGACCCATTCAGGTAAATAATGGAGTGACGTATCCCTACTGAAAAAACAAACCGATTATCGTCAAGTACGTCGGTTTTTGAAGCAGTATGGAAAAGGTAAATTTGAGTACTGTTTAGACAGAATAAAAACGTTGTTGTCTTTTGGAAAAAATAATAGCACTCTGGGCCAGACAGTGCCATGTACAGACTTGATTTAAACATAGTCGGATTTATATATATCGGTCGCCCCGAGAAGAGCAACAATGATACCGATACCTGACCGTGACGGGTCCTGACACGTGACACCAAAGCATTCATCTCGTTACCGTTTATAACTACAAATACGGCGCCAAAGCCAGCAAAGCATTTCTGCTATCTCCGTCCCATGTCACAGCGAAATCGATCCCAGGAGTGCAATGGGTGTGGGGTGTAAATAATTATATACGGCCGCCCTGTTTTGAATTAGCCCCAGCCCTGTATCGGCCAGCCCGCATGCGCTACACCCCAGAGAGCATAGCTCTGTAGCCAGGGGGCGTATGTCACACCCAAGGGTATTATGTTTGATAGAGATTACTTTTTTGCAGGGGAAGTTTCTGGGGGTTTGAGTTATGCCACAGGTAATTTAACCGAAGGATGATGATCCCCCCGTTTGAACTTCATATTCTTTTTATAATTTATAACCCCACGCTGCCCCATGAGATTACGCACACCGATCTTTCAAATTTTCTTTTGAACAAAAGGTTTTAAAGATGATTTTTACTGTCACTGGACCGAGACTGCCATACCCGTACACCACCTGCATGAGCAGTTTACACAATACCGTTTGGAAAATCCCCAATGCCCCAACACTCACGCAGCCCAGATCGTGTTCCTTACCCCCCTTGTAACACCGCCAACCAAACTGTATAGTCTCACATATTGGTCGAGTACGCTGTGACACCAGAGAAGATACAGAATGCTTGCGCTTGCGTATTGTAGTTATAAAGGTAACGAGATGAATAGTTTGGTGTCACGTGTCAAGGAACCAGGTCACGTGTCAGGTATAGGTATCAGTTTGCTTTCGGGGGCGACCTATATATATAAAATCCGGACTAATGTTAAAATCCAAGGCTTTACATGACCCTATGCCCACCAACCCCCACCCCCGCCACCTGGCTATTCCATACAGTTTTTCCAAAAAAGACACCGTGTATTCTGTCAAAACAGTACAAAAATGTACCATTTTTCCCTACCGCCATTCAAAAACCGACCCCCCCCCGTACGCTCGGCCCCACCCCCCCACGACTACCATAGGTTGCCCCTTTTTCCAATGTAGGGATAAGGACGTCATTTTACCTGAATGCGGTCCCCGCGAAGCAAAATAACTAAACAATCAAGCCGGGAGTCATAAAATCTTTTTTTTTCCAAAAAGTGTTTTTTTTTTTTTTTTTTTTTTTTTTAAATAATATAATAATAAAATTCCTTGTAAGATTCAACATCTGTATATGGTTCTTTAATATTAATTATTCAATTGTCCCCGCATGAAGGTAAAAAAGATGGGTCCATAAGTCTACAAACTGAAAACATAGTTACCGTGGACTGTATGATGAGCAGACGGATCCCCCGTGTTAGAATAGCAGGCTGACAGCCCACTTGCGCGCGGCTGCGGGCGTTTTGTATCGTCAGATGTGGACGTATACTGTAGTAAGGAATAGTTTCAATGCTTTGAAGGCGTAGTAAAGACACCTTTGAACCTAACACCAAAGATGATATCTATTCGCTCTTCTACCGAATGCTTGATAGCTCAGCGTTTTAGGTGTCGCATGCATTGTAACAGAAGGTCGCCCTTCGAATCCGGCCAAGCGCAACAGGGTTTTTTTTTCAACACTATCGTGCGCTGGCCATCTCCAGGGAAAGATTAATAATATATATAGTTTCATGCAGTTCAAGTCGTAGTGTGGTACTTTTCAAGACCGCGTAACTACCAGCATCGGGGTTTGGTAAGCTATATCTTAAAGTGTTTTTCCAAAACAGTTCAAAAATTCAAATCATGCAAAATAATGCTCCTTAGTGATAGCCAGGAAACAGTAATAGTAGCAGGTGTCATGTCACGCATGGATTTTGAACCATTTAACCTTGCAGGCCAATAACATTGGGTTACGAATTTGACACCCTCAAATTCAGGTGATGAATTTCAGGTGATGAATTTCAGTGTGCTTTTAATTTGGTTTTGTATTGAATGTACACAAAACTCCAGAAAACTTCCCCTGCAAAAGTAATTCTATCAAACATAATACCCTTGAACATACGCGACATCGCTACAGAGCTATGGGCTCTGTAGCCATGCGCACCGAAACACTTAATATCAAAACATGCCTATTATAATTATTATAAACACAAAACCATTGCACTCCCTGGCTATTTTCAGGTTTACTCCGTTTCACATTATGTTACGTCATCACAGTGCTTAGACCGTATTCAATAGCCAGCTATGTTGGTAGACAAGATATAGACGGCATTCCAGTGGCTACAATACTCTCCCAACCTGTCAATGCTCCCTGTGCAATCGTAAACATGGATCTCGATGGACAGCTTAATGCATAGTGTAGTCCTGGAGGAATGTATGCATCTTGTCCACCAACATGTTTGGTGGCTGACGTCATATTGAATACGGTCTATAAACAATTATCGTTTAATTCATTGGGTGTTTATTATTTAATATTACTCCAGTAAAGGTGTAGGAGAAATACGCGGTTGGTCACTCTTAATGTTTTATTTTTGTCATTGCATAGGTGGCATTGATCACGACCCCAACTACAAAAAGTTAGTTCGATATTGTACTACCTGGTCAGATAGCGATTTGTTCAAATGTTATGGTTATACGGCTCGCAAAATAACTCCAGCAAAACTGTCATGTATATTTGATGCCAATTAGTTAAATTCTTGATGTGCTCATTAAAATTCCTAGTTACTATGTGACAAAATACACAAAGCTCTCGCCCTCATTGCGTAGTGGAATTAATGCTGTTCTTTGGACTTTGTTGAGACACTTCCACTGAAGGGTTATAAGTGAAGGATATGTCTGTAGAATTATCATAAGTTTTAAGTTATTTTTTGCACTGAAAAATTTGATTTTAGAAAGGGAAGGAAAAACAGCAGGCAGTTTTTCAAAGATACGATCCCCAATAATAAGTGTTTAGAAGTGTCGTTCGGGCAGTAGTAGAGTAATGACTCAAACATCCGATTTTGTCCTTATTCGGTTGCTTCCGATAGCACTTGGAGGGTATGTGACGGTACCTTACTTGTTATCAAACAGGTATAAAAATCTGATGTTTGATTATTTTTTTGAATTTTTGATTTAGGCCAAAGCACTGATAGTCTGACATTTTCATGAGTTGCCCTGTAATATTGGAATGAAGATTCATATACGTGGAAATGAATGGTATTTTAGTACAAAAGATACGTTTCCGGTTATGATTATAAGCTTTGGTCAACATTTTTGTCATATGTGAGATCTGTCATACGTATAAGTTATCAAAGCTCTGGTTTGGTCTCGGACTTTTGTATGGTATATTCCAATCAGCAAGCACTTTATGGATGAGTGAGCTCGTAGGTGGTCATCATTTTACTGATTCCTTTAATTCAGGTCTTGTGGCAATTTTGGTTTTAGTGAAATACTTAGTGAAATAGCAAATGGTTTATTTCCACTTATGCCCTACTGTAGGTGCAAGGAGAGCACGCATATATGCAGGATAGCAGGGATTTTCAGTTTTGAAGGACACCACATTGGTTGCATGTACATGTTGGATATTAAAAATTATTTTTGGTTTTGTTTGTTTTTTTAAACTTTCTACCAATTTGGAATAAATTCAACATCTTAAATTTTTGTCACAGCTTACATTTTCTTTTGTATAATTTTAAAAAAAAAAAAAAAAAAAATAATCAGTTTTTTTTTTTTCTTTATAACACGGGCATAAGTCAAAAATTGTATGAAAAGTGATGTATGATTCAGGAAATTCAATTGCATACAAGTAGTTAACGCGGGACCATCATGTTGAAGAGCGAGGAATTTACTTGTTTTGCCCTCCGGAAGTGTAGTGTAATCAATTGTTCTATCACTCTCACTAAAACTGTTTACATCATTAAACTTCATCGATTGTTTGTTATTGGTGCTTTATATCGGCCTTTGAATTCGTTCTTCAATTACGTTAACGAGCGAGTAGGGTCACAAAGGCTGTTAGCTTCTTGACCCTTTGATTTAACTTAATATCACAAGTAGGCACGGCCACCAGACTATTGCTTGACATACTAATCAAATGATACGATCTAGCAAAATCTTGCATGCCATAGAGTAGGTTAAAAGAACATATCAATTGCCAATAATATCAATATTATAGGGTGTATTTATATGGAAACCTTATTTATATTAATTTCGACAATATGTCTTAGAGTGCGTTGTTTTTCAATAAAAGGTAATTCGCAGCCGCGGGAGGGTAGGGGATGAATACTACAAAGGTGGGAAAGATCTGGGGCGCCCAGGGAGACAATCTCTATTTGCGGCTCACGGGTATTATGGGGAACCCTCCGTTACACAACAAGAGAAGTTAAAAACAGTGTCCTAAACTCTCCACAGGTGAACATAAAAATTTCAACGTTGATTGAAAATATTCCTTTTTATTTATGTATTAGCTACTTCAGCGATCGTTTCAGGTCTTTAAAAGTTTTAGGATTCATAAATAAACGTTGGCGTACTGAAGACAGTTACTAATGAAAAGTGCAAATAGTCCTGCGGTACGGTAGGCCCATAAGTCACCTTGCAAAAGAGTAACTCGAACAAAAATGAATTGATGGTTTCTGGGCAAATAATGACCTGTGATCAATGCGATTGATTGCCAATCTTGAGCATAGTGAGATAGGGAAGGGGGATAAATTAAGAGGGGAAACTTTGGAATTGCTTCAAGGGAGTTTAAAAGTGGTATAGACATGTTGCATCTCGTCGCTCTGAATGCAAACGTAAGTGACATTTTGTGTCGAAATTAATTTTTTGGTGAATTTTGAAAGAGGGGTATTCGCGCCTAATTAAAAATGTGTGAGTATGTAAATGATTTTAAAAAAAAATTTGAATTAGAAAAGAGGAGATAAGTATGTGCAATTCGCTTTTTTCCATTAATGCACGACCAACGTAGTGGACCACTTACGTTGGTCTGCATTCAAACATATTTGCCCCTTTCAGTGCACGACCAACGTAAGTGGCACTTACGTTGGCTCTGGCATTGAACATTTTTTCAAGGCAAGACCAACGGAAGTGGCACTTACGTTGGTCTTCTTGCATAAACATTTTTTTCAGTTGCAAGACAAGTAAGTGGCACTTACGTTGGGCTTGCACTAACTAGAAAATACTGATTTCACTTCCGTTCTCTTCTTTTGTAAATACATATTTAATTACGTTTGTCAAGTAGAAATATTCATTTTATCATACAAAACATTTCCTTTGTAATACCTGCTATAAATATGGACACACCACCTATAGAAATCCCCCCAATAGAAACACAAAAATGTTGCTTCCGCAAAATTAGTCAAACTGCACTTTACGTTGGTCTTGCATTCAGCCGACGATCGGGTCAAAGGATTAAAAAATTTATATTTTCCTATAGGTAAACTTTTTGTGTTTGCCAAAAAATGTTAATGGTATTGGTGGGGTGAACATTTATATTGATCATTGGTTTTTCAATTTGGTTCAAATTGTTCGTATGGCCTGTTACGCATGAAATATACATTTACTTTATTTTATCTAATCGGGTCAGAGTCTGATCGCCCATATCCCCTGTGGGCCTTAACACTATTCCCCCTATATCCCCAAATGTCACAACAAATCACATACATTTATTTTACAGTTACTATCTATAGCATGAAGAATTTGAATGCCGATTTGAAGAGAAATGTGTTCATTCTAATTTTTACCCCGCATGACCTTGACCCCATTTTCAAGCTACTGTGTTAAAGTAATTATCCAAGATATAGCAAACTAGATTTTTTAATCCTTAGACCAGGATGAACATGTCTATCACCTTTAAAATCCCGTCATAAATGCCTTACAAATTTGACCCTGTACATTTACCCCTTTCCATATCTCAAATTGCCAAGGATGCAAAATTTGCATCATCGAGATTTGAATCAGCAGGTCAATGTTGCCTTGAAACCATCAAAACAATTCGTGCAGACTCTTTTGCAAGGTCATATTCAAGGTCTATGGTCTGCCGATGGACTCATCACTACAGACAGAAAAACTAATGACCACAGTAAAACAATCTATCAATTCATGTCCTATACGTTCAGAAGTTACGTATCGCGATTATAATGGTTATTGTCAATAATTAGTTTCCAAATCTTAGTTATCTTCAGCATAACATAAGTTAAATATCCTACGACATCGGCAGAAAACCCCATTCAACTTAAATGACAATTTGGTTTAATGTTAGTCCAGATGTGGTCTATTTCTTTTTTCATAGTGTTTTTTTTTAAATCTTTCGAAAAATGTCTTTTAATGATAAAGGTCTTCTTTTTACGTCGCCACAAACAGAGAAAAATATTTTGCTGATTTCAATCATTCTGAGATAAATATTTAGAGACGTTTTTTAATCCGTAAATTTTGGATCTGATACTATAGAGTTAAAGTTTACAAATACCTTATTTTAAATTAAAATAAAATTCAAAATTGTTCCTCTAGTCACAATGCTTTAACAAATGTATGTTTGATTGTATTACGGAGTTGTGGGTTTGTGTATGTAAAGAGCTGTAGGGTACATTAGATCAAGTTTACAATCAATGGCAAGATAAAAACAATGGCATTTTTTGCAAATACTTTGGAATATCATAGTTCAAGTTCAACATGTTAAAATATTTTTATCTATGCGACACAAAAAGTAAGTCAGAGCACTTTGGTGACAATATCGTCAAACTCTACTTTTAAACTCGGCAGTAACAATAGCATATTGACTTCTACCCTATTTTCTCTTGTAACTGCTTAACAGGTCACGTAAGTATGGCAAACTAACCGTGTGAGGTCAAAAAAAACCTACATTCGAGAAAAAATCATTAACATAGTTAAGACTTGTTTTTGCTCAAATGTTTTGCTTGGTTATAAGAAAGGATAAACATGCCTTTCAGAAAACGTTTATTTGGTGTCCTTTGAACTTTGGAGGAAGACGTTACGCCTATTTTGCTGATAGACTTAAAAATCCTGCAGTTGGCCGATTTTGAGCCAACAAAGATGACATCCTTACAGAGTAACATGGTCTTCAGAAGTGTTTCAATTACAAACTTTAACAACCAACATTATTGTTGAAATAGAATGTGGTAATTAATTGGCGGATTATAAAATAATATCCCAGAAGATTACAAAAAACTTCTAAGTAAAAAAACGTTCAGTTTCCCAAACAAGAAATTCAAGATAGCTTGTGTAAGACCCACAGTTTTTCAGCAAGATTTCATGGTTTTAACTACAACGAAACTGGGAGCAAAGGTGAAACCACATAAATTTTTGTATTCCGCTTAAAAAAAACACAGTGGCGATATTGAATTTTAAGTTTAATTTCCGATTTATTTACAGAAAACTTCAGCTTTAGTTCTTCTGATTTATACGCCGCGTATACGGTATTGTGTGCAAAATAATTACCCCAGAGATGTAAAACAAAACCTCTGATCAGTTTTCTTAGTTCATGAACTGACCCATCGATTGGAGTGATTTTCAATAACTGACATTTAAATGATTGAACAATGGGTAATTGTAAATTTTTTGAAGATATTTTACGTATAATTATGTTACAACAATAAACCATTTTAATTCAAACTGATATGTTTTGTCGAGAAGCAATCGGAACAACCATCTGAAATTGCATGTGTAAAATGTCTTTGGCTATAATGTATATTGTATACGTCGGTGGTCATTCTCTCGCATTGTATGCTAAAATCGCGGCCCAACCTTAATTTTTAGGTCTCTCCTCCGCAAAATGACATAGTTTTCTGAACCCAAAGTCCACAGAACCCAACTAAAAATCTCTTCTGATAGCCTGTTTATCTCGGTAAACAACTAATCAAACCATGAAGCAAAAAGCCACTTTTTAACTTTGAAGAAAAAATCTTTCCTGATGTAGGGTTTTTTATAGGGGGGGGGGGGTGACTCCACACGTATATACATTTATTAATTCCACGAGTTTTCAAACAATAAAAAAATCATTTATAGTGCAATTTTTGTCTAGTTAGGACACTTATTTCTTTCTAGTGTTTGAGGTGTATTTACACTACAAGAAGTTTTAGTACAGGGTGTCTCAGAAAGGTAACTACCCTCCAGACAATGGCCAAAATTTTACGACGTACGTTTTTCATAATCATTCTTATCTTTGTTTTAGCTTTATATGATGAGAATATGTAACTTTCAGAATATATGAAGAACGGTTAAAAAAATAACCAAACAATGACTATTTCCCTTAAAATGATGCAAACCTACTTTGTCCATGGCTAGCATTAGTTGAGGAAACCATGGATGCAAATATCCCCGACATTAAAATGTTTAAGACCCACCTGGCCAATAATACTCTCAAATTCCAGGGTCCATTGCTGGTTTTAGAGTTTTTGTTCAGTTCTCTACACACTGCAGCATTATTTGAGGCTAATTGTCATGTTCTTTGACGACCATATCTCTCTTTGCACCTTTAGAGTTTTGCCATGCTCCAGAATTTTGTCTCTGCTCCCCGTGATTGCCATCTTACTAGGAACCCTACATGGAGGGGAAACGTTTACCCATTCACGATGAACGATCGTCCTTTAACCCAAGATTAGTTCAGTAGAATATGCCATTGTAGGAGCCACAGCCCAATGCCATTCTTTTAAAAGTGCGCTTTAACCAAATTCTTATTTGCATTATGATGGGAGACGGGTGAGGGGATTTAGGTCACTTCATTCTGAAGAACAAATTAAATGCATGTTTCAGGTGCTTTTAAGGCATTACATGTTAACAAATTAATTAAATCTGAGGACTATGTGTGCTCAAATCCAAACGAAATACAATGAACATGTTTCTCTGCTATTGTTAGCCGTGGACAAAGTAGGTTTGCATCATTTTTAGGGAAATAGTTATTGTTTGGTTATTTTTTCACCATTTTCTTTCTTGTTTTCACCATATGTTCAAAAAAGTACAAATTTTCATAATATAAAGCCAAAACAAGGATAAGAATTGATTAAGTAAGCAAAAATGTCCGTTTCTGGAGGGTAATGTTCTTTCTGAGACACCCTGTACTAGTGACTGAAGGTACCTTAAGGTGCTAACACTTACAGATTGCTTGCAATATATAATTAAAGACTGAGATTATAAATGTCAAAATGAGACAACTAATGATTAAAATTAATGTTTTAAAATAGTTAAGAGTGATACCAAAAATGGTGGAATGTTATGTGTTTTTGTCAATTTTCTTTACAATTATGACATTTATCCAAACTGTCATTTCGGAAATTTCCCTTTCAGGCGGTATAGAACCTACTTAGCAACCGCATGTTCTAGATTCAGGTAGCCATAAACCATGTGCCGTAGCTTCTGAGCCCCTCTCGGTCTTGTTGAAATAACCTTTCCTTCAGGATATTCTAATGAATCATAAAAAAAAAAGGTGTTAGAATCACGAAATGCACCTTTAACTCGAATATCTTTCGGATATACCAATTCCTCTTTTGGAGAAGGTGTCTTTAGAGTGTTATCCGGTGATATCGCAAGAAAGGTAATTGAGTGTGCGGCTATTGTTGTTATTCTCTTTTTTTCGTGTATGATACTATATAGCCATAAATCTTTGAGATAAATGTAACCGTGATAGGGTATGTTTATACAAATTTTGCTATTACACTTGGTTGAGGCCTGGTGAAGAAACATGCTTACGTGATGGGCCTGTGTTATATTAAGGTATTGTTCAGACGCGCTTTGGTCCATAATTAACATTGTCACAATCAGTACGATTCCTGAGACCAAAATGACCGCGTTGATGACACTTACAATTAACCCATTGCGTATTTCATTAAATTGAATGTAACGCAACACATTTATAATTAACATGACAAATATTCAAAGCGCACTTTCATTAATTGATTATCATGTTACTACTTCTTATTAAACTGGGTTTATTCTCATTGTATAATATATGTATTGTTTTTGTATTCATTATGAAGCACTCTGGCTCTTATCCGCAGCAGTGATCGTAGTGTCCGAGATAAAGTCAGCTGAATGGACACTGCAAAAAACCGTGCATTAAGCAATTAACACTTTTCAAACACTATTTTGCACCACGTTTCAATCAATTTTGAAATATCTGTTTAATATCTAAACACCCTTATATCTAAACTTTTACAATCTACTATGTTTAGGTATATGGACATTAGGTGTTTAGGAGACTTTGACGGCAAGTTTTTTAGAGATTTGACACGTTTAATTCCTCAACACTAATTTGCACCACGTTCTAAAACACTGTTTTCGCAGTGTAATGAAACGAAATGGACCTTAGTTGGAATGCCAGACGTATGAGATTTAAATAGATACAATAAAAATAACTATAATTCAGATAATCCATTTATAATCACAGATTTTCTTTCTCCTCTATATATAGTTCTCTTCTCTTCCTCTCCTCTGTCGTAGTTAAATTAAACGAACAACGTGAGGCTACCACAAGCTCCTCGTGCCTATCGTTTACATGGGTTATTGTATTTTAAGATTTACGGTTGTGAATACTCCAACCCTTTGGCTTGTTGGGGTCTATGTAAACCATGTTATTTTCTATCATTAATTGTATTATCAATATGTATGTAACACGTGTGTGTGTGTGTCATGTGTGTGTGTGTACATACTACTCGTGTGTGGTTTGATGCGCATTCACATATGTGATTGCATTGCGCTCTCGACACCTTATGCCCTCCCTTTATAAAACCCTAAATCTACAAAGGAGGTCCACAGTTGTTCAAGATATTTTCTTTCCCACTGATTACACTTTTGGCGCTGATATCACGTACATACCTTTAAACTACTACTGTCCACCTTGTCTGTATCTGCATAAATCTTACCTTACTAGATAATTGTAATGTTATAATAAATAGAAAACAAAACATCGCGTAGATTTCTGTCACCCCATACTAATTAAATCGCTCAGCACTAGACACTAGATTAAAACACCAACGCGGTACATGAACTTTGTTCTGATAATTTCTTTAGATATTTATTTAGATAAAAAAAAAAAGATTAAAAAAAACAAGTTTTTTACAAGTTCTGTATTCCATCATAATTTAACTCTTTTGATACAAATTATCTTCCCGGTTATTACACTTAAATGTGGTCAATGTCCATTGATGAAGTGAATTCACTGTGTGTAATATTGCAAATGTCCCTGGGAAGGTATACAGCATACCTGAAGTGATGACCATAGTAATTCACGATAGAAATGTACTTTACCAAATGTGCGCCAATTTGTTGAATTAAGGTAGCTTTACCATTTCTTAGAAACGATATAGTTTATGAAGATCCCAGTAGTGTTTTATGACATAAACTCCCTTCAAATATCAGAAGAATTTACAGCAAAATCAGGAAACCAGAATCCATCCCAACATATAGGTGCGAATCAGATGAAAACCAACGCACGGTGGATAGGATCCATTAAAAAAAATGACTGTGAAGTGGATTGGTGTCGACTCGTCCAGGTAACATCCCCAGAAAATATGTGCTGGTGTCACGGCCCATGGCCTTTTTACTTCCCTTCTTCAGTAGAAAATTGCAATTCCGTAACCACCCAAACACGAATTATAAAGTGCCACTCCCCTTAGTAGTTAACCATGCACTACATATATGTGTTTGTCCCTGGACAAGGACAAGTTGATGTTATTCGGCCCAGCACCAAATCACAATGATTAAATTTCACATGCGGCGCTCAGCGAATGTTTGCCACAGGTGCTTCTTTTTTTTGCATTCCATAAATCCCAGGTCTTACTTCAATAGAGTTGTTTACAACAAAGCGCGCCTCTCACGGCTCTAACATAACAGATGCAAGTTTGCATTCTTTGAGATCCACACCCCGCTTTTGCCGAACTCATTAACTTAGGCCAAGTTCCTATCGAGACAAAATCATTTTATGAGGCCAAATGTTTATTTTATTAATTAAACGTGGAACTTTCTGGAACACTGAAATGTCAGATTGGTGCAGAAATGTGTCTAGAATAACATACTAAAAGTCCCTAACATCCTCTTGTGCTTTTCAGATAGGGGGCAAAGGTTGTACAGGATAAAATTACAAATCTAGATTGCTTAATGTGTTCCAACAATTTTGTCATGTCCCAAGATCAATAAAGGGTATAGTTTCCTATCTACAAAACCGGTAAGTTTAGTAGCTACAGACCTAAATCATTCCAGGTCATCCTGGGGGTAAATTTTCAAAATGATCCAATTTCATTGAAACCCGATTCAAATTGCTCGTAGAGTCATAGTAAAAACGGAAAATTTTCATTCAATCACCTACATGGATTCACTATTGAACATACGAGCATAAAGAAGTGACCCCCATAGAGCCTGTAGAACCCCATCACACTGGCCCTGTACTTTTGTCAAGTAATTGACCATCACCTTTTTAAATCTTCAGTTGTGTTCATGTACCACTAGATGAAGAATTTGACACATATTTCAGAAGAATCCGACCATTCTGAAAATTTACTACACCCCCAGGATGACTTGCCAGGCCTTTTTTTTACCATATAGTTATTAACTAACAAAAGCCATAGATGGCAACTATACCTTTTTTTAATCCTTGGGACTGACAAAAATGTTGAACACAATTTAAGGACAATTGACATATTTTCGTAATTTTACCCCTGTACAAACTTTGCCCCCTTATTTCTTGAAAAAATGCACACAGGATTATTTTTGGGGGGACTTTTTAGTATATTATTCTAGACACATTTCTGCAAACCAATTCTGGACATTTCAGCTGTTTCCCAAAATTTCCACCTTTCCATTGTTTCTTTATTAATTACCTGGGCTCATTGTATCACTTATAATACAACATAAAAATCTTCCCAATTCATAAATACACAAACTTGCTAATGGAGTCCTATCCACCGTGACATTTAGCTCCCCCCTAAGGATAAAAAACTGTTGCATATTTTGGGCATTTACTCCAACAAGGAGGATAGGACTACAAATATATTTCTCCAAATTTGCTAATGTCAATATTTCAATATTCTGCTCTTTAATACTTCCACAAAACATTCGTTAATCCTAATTATTTCTTTGCTAATAGCACAAAATAATTATGCCAAACTGAACTGGTCACATACAGTTCTATGTAACGGCAAGACTGCCCGTATTTCGCACAAAACTAGAATTCCTTAGTATGGACTCATGTAATCAGCGACCTCCATTTTTGCTAACCCTTGATGAATTCCCAAATGATATCTATAATATGGTTGACGTGCTATAGCCCGATCTCATATAACGGCCGTTGCACTTTTGACTTCCTTATACATGCCAATGGTTGATGTGGTCTGTTTAATAACAACTCCACGACCGTACGAGAAAGGTTCAAATTTTGACAGGCCCACGCGATGCCCGACATTCTTTTCAATCACTGAGTAGGCCGGTTTGACTCCTTTTTGGACAACAACATCTTGCTGCATACGCGACTGGAAACTTTTCCACCCATTGTTCTTGTAGAAGTACATCTCTATCCCTTACTTGGTACTTGGTGTGGGGATCCCTTTACAGCAGCAACCTGCTAAACTGTGATGGTGCAAGTGGCGTCGACAGCCAGCCGACAAGTGAGAAAAAAATAGGTGCTCCAAAAACAGAAGAAAATTTTTACAACAAAAGGTGCACGATGTACAAAATAACGAGCAGTTTGATACACCAAAATTGCCATACAGGGGTGTCATATCCCTTATGGCTGAGCAGGCATAGCTCTGAACATTGCTACTGATGGGTCACATAAGAATTGCTTGTGGTGGCAGACGACTTCCAAATGGCAACACTCTCTAGGGAAAATGCATATTGTATGCATTTCCAGTTATAAGATTTGTGTTGTTGTACTTCAATGGATGATTTAATCTGGCTGATATATGTGATGCTCTCCTGGAGCAGTCCTGGTTTGAATATATACTAAGTTGTAGTGGATTCTATAGAGCATGGTCGCTTGTTTGTATGAGGCGGCGAAGTTGATCCCAATTAAAACTCTGTATAAGGGGTGTTACATGGGTTTTTTTCCGATAATCTGCGAAGACGAACCGTGCCGCACTTCTCTGTATCTTCTCATCCTGT
>JAMKCH010073573.1:0-10602 GCA_023653785.1 Ophioderma brevispina | reverse complement strand
GATACTTGGCCCCAATAACTATAGCCGTACTTCCTCTGGTAAAGGTGAATGAAAAGGGGAAAAAAAAGAATGGAAATGCCGCACACGGATGATGCATACTACAACCACCACGACACCTTAACGTTTTAGGAAATAACACACATTGACAGCGAAAACTTTTCTAGCACAGTTTCTGATTCTCTTTCGAAAAATGGAACAATCTCTATACAGATCTTAATTGGACCAACTGAAGATTTTTAAGAGAAAACATTTAAGCACCTTTCAAAAGAATATGACTGAAATAATTTAAGTCTCAGAGCAAGACGTCAATATGGTCAGGCACATTTTAAAAATCATTAACTTCCCCCTTCTCAAATCAACTTCTGAATTCTGCTTGATTTTCCGCCCAACTTAGTATGTTACAACAAACCAAGTTCTCAAATTTGTTTTTGTCTGATTCAGGATTATGAGTAGGGTTTAGGGCTCCAAATGTGTTAAAGATCATGTAATATTAAGGGCTAGAGGTTATTGTTAGGGCAAGGGGTATTGTTAGGACAACACTAGGGATATGATAGTAGCTCCCTACTGGATCCCACTTGGCCATTTCCCATTTGGGCCTCCCATTCCACTCTCATTCCTATTTTTATCTGTTCCCATTGACAAATGTAATTAGAACTGAATGTGATTTGTACCAATGGGAAAATGGACCAAATGGGAATTGACCAATTGGGAATAACCAGAAATGAATAATGGGTATAGCGCAAAGGCAAGGCCAAAACCAAGCCAAGGATACGAACTTAGGCTGAAGGCTAAGGTGAGATACTACACAGCAAGGGAGGGGAAATTTGATTGTAACATTGTGTAACCCTAGAAATGCAGTTACCTGAAATAATTAAAATTAAGCTGAAAATGTTGGTGCTTTGGTAGAAGCTTAAAACAAAAACATGTAAAAATTGAAAGATATATTGTCAGGGTGTTAAATCATGACCTAGCATTTGAAGCAAGTTTTACTTTGGGCAGTTCTTCACCTTCATCAGCAACAAGTTTCATTTTTCAGAGTTTTGATTCCCCCCCCCCCCATTTCTTCCGTTTTCTCCTTAAATGTTAGCCATTTTAATGTGAGAAAGCAAATGATTTTCATTTCAGTACTTAATGACTTTGGGAGATGCTCATTCCATGTATCAGTTTTTAATCAACTCTCTTAAACTAAAATATATTTTCAAAAGTATTAATAGGAATTGGTATTCTCAAAGAGAAGCCTAAACCTAAACCCAGATTCAACCAGGAAGTTTTTTGTATGAATATTCCTTGTTTTCTCTCAAAAAAAGGCCTCCATGAGGAATTTCTACCTATTAATCACATATCAAGAGTAGTAGAAAGAAAAACCCATCAATGGTATGACTTAAAACCCGGATATTAAATCTGACTCGTCAGGCGCTCCCTTTAGACTTGGTTTTAAAGTCAGGACGTCCTTTAACCTGGTTTTTAAAGTCAAGACTCCTGAAACCTGGTTTAAAAATCAGGACTCCCTTTGAGAACAACCAGCTTATCAATGATTTGGTTTATGGTCAAAATTGTTTTTGCATTTGGTGTCAAACTGTACTTTCCCAGTCTGACATAAAGAGAACAATTTCTTTGGTTCAACGGTCATTAAAAAAACAAAGAATTTACAAACGTGGTTTAAGCAAGGCCAAGTTTGGATTCTTTTCAATATGGTCTGTAAACTACTTGTTACAAAAATCAACAAACCATGAGCACTTTCCCATGACAAAATCTGTATATTGTAATTAAAAATTGATGATTAACTTCATCCCATCAAAACTTGTACATAAACTTTATCTGGAAGAAACTTTACACACAATTTAGTGGAGAGAGTGTCCACAATTTTGACAAAAAAACCAGGTACATCTGTGCCAAGGAATATTCCAGAGCCACCACCAACACAATTTGGTTTAAAATATCTAAACATACTTCCTGATTCAGGATTCTGGGTCTTCCTCAATCTTTCTAGTTATGGTCTCCTCCTGACCACACCTTAGAAGCTTGCCTAGGTGAATCTCGCCATCTACTTCATCTTTATCACTACACATACTACTTTGGCTTTACGTCCTTGAAACGGCGCGATGTAAAGCTTGGTCAGAGATGCCGAGGCCATCCTTCTTGGAGAGTTGGCTGGGGACTGTTGCGTAGCCTGCCGTAAACCTAGAAAACCACAATGGCGTGTGAAGAAATATAATCACCAATTTAATAACCCCATAAACTTATTGAGCCAATTTATCTCATGTACTGGAGTGCAACATCAATGCTTTGCCCAACACGGTACAATTATCTGATTTTTGAGTGCCAATGCCCATCCCGAGTTGGACCATAGTTCAACTGTACGCTGACCTGATGCTTGATTAGAGGTTTAATGGCTGAATCATATTTTTAGCTCGAGTGCATTGGCAAAAATCAATGCATGCAGCTCAGTTTGACGGCGAATGTGGCACAGCCCCACAGGGCAGAGCCATTTAATATGAGTCTGGTCAAGACAATCACTAATTCATAAACGTTATTACAATCAGACATTTTAAAAGAAAATCTGTTCAGTGTTTACTACCTATACTTTTCTGGCAAACATGTGCTAACTAATACGGTAACCAAGTTAAATCAGTAACTATCATAGTCGGCCTGAATTGCATGAATTTTGGACCACTTTCGGCATCGTCACTGCAGCCATGTATAAATGCGGTGTTTGTATGACATGGTCACGGTGATGCTTATTGACAAAAATCGCGTATGCCGCTAGATACGAGGTAAACATGAATGTCATTTTATTATGATAAACCAGCATAAACAACTATAGCAACAACAGTTCCTGGATGACTGGTTTGGATTATTTATTTCGTTAGCTACATCCCTTGGAAAATTGTACAAGAATTAATTTGCGGCACGCATGCTTTTTCTTAAAATCAGATCCTCAAATGAGATTTAGGCAATAGAGGGTGCTATAAAACACACAATCTTTGCCAGCTAATAAGTCAGATTCCACACTGGATTTTGTTTTTATAGGTTTTAAATCTATTGCATGCTTTGTACTATACCTTATCAGTTTCAAAATGTGTCTCTTCTACTTAAAGGTGCACGGAAGATTTTGAGGTCCTCAAATATTGTGTCATATAGTAATTTCAATATAGATTAGACACTCAAAGGGGGGTTTTTTTTTTTTTTTTTTTTCTTACCTTGTAATTAGGCTACAGAATGTTTTAAAAGAGAGAAAACTGTGATTTTTGATTTGCTTATATTTCAATAGGCTGAATTTGTATTTGCTCCTATACTAAATTAGAAATTCCAATTTTTTACCAAGAAAAATTTCTTGGCTTAATCAATCCCTTGCAGATGGGATATTTTTGATGGAAAGGCTTTACAATCAGGGCAAAAATCAGTACTTTCGATTTTTTTAATGGACACCTGATATGTGAATCGTCTCGTTGCACCGTTAAGATTGTTTCTAAAAATAACAGAGACAATTGTTTGCACAGGGTCAAAAAGCTGTGTCTTAACCAAATATTTGCTCCTCTCAAGATAAAAAAAGCATCTTAGAAAGAAAAGCACAAACAACACCAACCAAGAGCCACCAAATAAGTTTCGTCCATTGATGATCTAGGTTAGATTAGGTTAGATAGAGGTGAATAATCGATGTTTCATTATTGCTCTATTTCTTCATTTTCAACAGCTCAGAAGTCCCCCCCCACCCCCATATCATGTGTAGAAGACAGACATCTTAATGGTCCAACTTCCTTTCCAAACATGATTCCACTTGGATAGAACATTAATGTTAACATAATGTTTACTTCCAAATCATGTGTATCTTATCACGTGTGTGACACTTGCTGCTGGCAGAGGGTGTTTTTAAAAACCAATCCCATAAGCATTCAATTTGCTATACTGACTGTACAAACTCATGTAGTACTTCGGATAAAAAGTGTACAAGCAGCTAGGGGACCACAAAACATTTCATAATCATACTAAAAATTCCCTAAGACTAACACTTTGGGGATGAAAATGAGTGTAAAAGTCATGGTTTTTGTGTGTTCAGAATAGGATTTTGGTGTGGAATCACACATGACCCATACTGAGTTGAAATTCCCAACAACGGTGCATTGTGGGATTGCCATACAACCCTCTGCGCTGTTAACATGGAAATAATGACTTCTAATACCATGCGCAACACTTCCTGTAAATCATGAATAATTTCTTCTTAAAGGTGCTTGTTTCCGATTTATGTCTAATTGTGTTTCTCTACTTGATAGGAGAGCCTGACACTTTGCACATACATCAAAGTACTGTAGAAAACAACAAGTCGAAGACGAGCCTGATAATTTCTTGTCGACTCGAGGGAGATATTTTATGTATCAACCAAAAAGCCATCCAATAATTATAATTGTTTTGTGCAAGAAAAGCCTACTTGACTAAATATTGTTTAAAATGGCTTCAAAACTAATGAAAAGAGCATTTGCTGTTTGATGAGCTTGCATGACCAAGGCCCAACATTTTTGCATATGGGTGCCTTGTTGGGGGGTGGGCGGTACGCTCTGTCCGCACGGCGTATTCCACAGTGTAGAAGCTTCTGATGCGTAATAATTAATACCATTTAGTACACATTAGGTACACATTCTCTATCCAAACACTGGGGACTGATTTTGGATCTGGACTGGGGGATGGAATCTGGATCTGGATTTTGTGAATTATCCATAAACCTCATAACCTCTGAAATTTCTATCTCTTAGAAGTCTTTTCACATGGGGTGTGGAATTTCTACAAACAGACCACGCTACGGGTCTAAAAGATTTGTAGTCCTGCGTTTCCACCACGGTATATTATACTCGTTCCTCCCTACAGTCACTATTACTGTTTGTTTTGGCAGATGGCTTGAAGCTTGTGCAGGACGCATTCTTGACATGCCCCATGGTGACAGGGGCCGTAATTGGATGTCACAACATGCATACAGACCACAGCAAAATAAACATACCAGCATGGCATAATTAAATCATTACATTGATATATTATAAATTACTGAATTAAGAAGGATATGCTTCTGGAACTCATCATATGTTTCTCAGCAGTCAAACCATGTTGTTATTTTATTACAATTCATTCTTTAAAATCAGTCAGTGCAAATACATCTGAAAAATGCTTGATTAGGTTTTGAACATGTCTGTGGTGTTAATTGGGAATCTGTGCTATTTCTTCATTCTAACCAAATAAATTTGAGCAAAACAAATTTGAATGCTGGGGAAGAAATCAAAGCTGAGCAATTTTTTTTAAATTTCAGTTTGGAAAATTTAAGATTCTTCCCTTTCCCTGATTGGTTCTTTGTACAAAAAGAAAATGCAATGTTAACATTTATATACCATCACACCAGGGAGTCTATAATTTAGGAAACAAACATCTTGAACCAAAATAATGCCTCCCTTCTATGGGCAAAATGATTATGGTGATGGCATTGTTTATTATTTTCTAGGATTAAATATTTTTTCCTAAAAAAACAATGTGATTTGTTCATTTTTAATATTTAATAGTCCAAAAGGGGGAACTTTAACATAACAAAAGTGAAAATGTTAAGAAGTGCTGTTGTTGGATAATAATCTGCATTTACACCAGAATATCTTGCTTTGAGAAACAAAATTGGAAAGGGGTGGTGGAGGATTTTTTTGTAAATAAGAATTAAATAGCCATAGCATGGCAGCAGCTACAAACAGCTCTTTAATTAGACCTAGTTTACAGGCATTTACTATAATTAACCTGATTTGACTTTACAAAATAGCCTGGGTGGTGTGATCTCAATTCACTCATGAATAATAATTTCTAGCTTCTGATTCAAATTGGCAACAATTACTCTATTTATATCAACTGCATTAAAAGCATACTTACCATAATTGGAATAGTTTAGAAATTATGTAGCTTAACTAGTCAAATGGGTAGTCTACATATAGGGCCACCGGCTTGATCATGCTACCTTTGTCCTGAATACATTGATCACCCTTGTCCTGTTTTTTCTTATATCTCTTAAGAGGAAGAGCGCCCAAAGCTGAGATAAGCAGCAAATTTACATACCACAAAAAATAAAATAACATTTTATAAGTTAGAAAACATTACAACTGATATGTCGAGAGTTGAAAATCAGAAGGACGTAACTCAGCACTGAAAGAAATATTAAAGAATTTCTTTAATTCTGCTGTAATACTGCTTTTGAGAAATGTGACGTTTAATATTTCCTACTAAGCAAATCTATTCATTACTCAAAAAGTAAACATCTCATAAAGCTCATATATGGTACTGTAAGCAAACATATAAACTTTAGTAAACAAAGAACGATTTTTAATTATGAACAGCAGAATTAAAGAAATTCTTTAATATTTCTTTCAGTGCTGAGTTACATCTTTCTGTTTGTCAACCCTCGAATAGTTCTCAATTAACCATGAAGCCAACAGTCTAACATTTTCTTTCCTTGTCATTTGTGGAGAATGACAGAAGTCAAGATTCCATTTCACTCAAGTACTTCGATCCTCCAGGTGCTGTGCCAATTATTTCTCTTGGTGACTGCACATAAATTAAAACAAAGCAAGTAAGATAGAGGGGATATTGCTATTGGGGAAATTGCGATTACACACAAACGCCAATGGGAAAATCCATTGATAATAGTGTCACACTAAAATGGTTTTAAAAGTCCCCCACCCTGATTGGGGTTCACATTTTCCTGGCATACTTGTAATTTAACCAATATTAATCTATTTGCCGAAAGTTTGGAAATCTTCCATCTATAGGCGTTTGACTTCAGAACAATACGGTATCCAAGAATGTCATCAATCCTCATTCTAAAATGAATCTGACCAATACTACCTCTAATGTTGATTACATGTAGCACAGCACTAGACTGGTCTACCACAGCCCACAAGAGAGGCCTTAATATTGCAAAATGGAACAAAATTGAGTATCTAAAATATCATGAGCTGTTACTCTCAATCAAGGCAGCTCCAGATTCCACAATGATAATATTCAAAATCCTTCCAAAAAGCCGGACACCATCAGTTTTGCTTACAATGATGAACTGGCTGCTCTCATAGTTATTACCATACATTCAGTACATGTACCAGTTTGGGATAAAAAAAAAAAAAAAAAAAAAGAGGTGACGAGACAGGAGAAGAATCTAATTTTCCTTTAAAAAGAAATGAATCAAAAGTGCAAAGATTTTAACAACAAAGTTATTTTTAATTCTATATTTATCTTTCAACAACTCATCTTATCTCCTCGTACAGGAGTGTACTGTTGTTATTTTGTTGATTCGTTATCAACCCACAGTTGATATGCAAATTAGCACGTCACGCCTGGCGTAGTGTTCATGGAAGTGCGTTTACGTGGTACGCTTAGTCAATGCACTGTTCATGATGTTTGGAACTCATGAGTATGTGCAAGGGCACCAGGTGCAAACTGCAAAGCTATAAACGTGCCAAAATTATTGTTTTGCTTTAGATTTTGCTAAAATATTATGAGGAAAGATTTCTGTCGAATTGGGAACATGTTTCTGTATACATTATATTAATAAGTTTTCATTAAGATTTTCATTGTTGAAAGGGATTCAAACATGTTACAGAGTGGTTCATTACAAATCAACAACTCTGCATCTGATGCATCCGCATATTTCTATCGCAGGATAAAACTATGCGGACGCATGGATGCATTGTTGTTGATTTGTGATGAACCACTCTGTAACATGTTTAAATCCCTAAACATATTATTAAATTGGATGTACATTCACATGTTGGTCATTTAACACCATTGGATGATGAAAACAAAGATAAGGTAGATATGACATATAATTCAACCCAACATCCTGCAGCGGAATTGAGGTGAAAGGAAACCTGGTGAGTGTTCACCTACCTGTTTCCTTTCAAAATAAATGCAACTTGTGTTTTCTGTCCTAAATTTCCCACGACATGCTCTTGCCCTTTTTTGTTTTAAATGACACAGCTAAATGAAGGCACTCAAAACAGTTATCTATGTGTGACACATTAAAGGCAAGAATGGGATTTACCTCCATCTTGATGCTTACTCGGTTCTCAGTGGATATTTGATTCAGTAAGAACACCCTAACAAAAAGAGCACATGATGATAGCAGAAGCAATACATATCTGAACAGTATTCTACAAGCAAAGGAAATAAACAGTGTGTTCCTTATTGTAGGAACAATGCATTTTGAAGTACGGAAAATTCTACAAGCAAGCAAACAACATTTCATCCCATATGGTAGAGACAATGTATTTTTATATTCTATGTCGTAATAACCCTGTTTTGCATGAACAAATATGACTATCAGTCTATCATGATTAAAAGAATACACAGTACAGTCTGAGCAAAATCAACATATTAGATGAAGAATTTCAGTATCCTATAATTAATTGGGAAACTATTTGCCTGGCTAGTTTAAATTATGGCCAGAAATCTTCACTAGATCTTACCAAAATTCTGGACATAAACTCAACTAGAATTTCGCGGTTCTCGGCTTTCGCGCTCGCTATATTCAAAGAATATAAGCTGTGGGCCGCCCCATGACCTTTGACCCTGGCACATGACCTTTGATCTCATCAACATATGAGGGATCGCATTGTGCACCTATGACAGAAGTTTGGTTCCAATTGAAGTTAAACTTTTCAATTGAGGTCAATTTAAAAAAAACTTAACAATTTGTGACACACACATACACACACACATCCACACACACATCCACACATACACACGCACAACGGATTGCTAAGTGGTCCTGCCAGCTATAGCTGGCGGCCCACAAAAAATTTACATACATCTTCTAAAAACTTCATGCATACACACTTAAGTCAAACCTGCACATTTTATGTTAATTCAAACCCTACCAGATTTTGAATATTTTGGATTAAATTGATGGCACAGATTAAATCAAACAGCTGGGCTGGTTCTGTTATTCTCATTCACTGCCCCATGTACTGAAGCCCAGATAGATGTCATATCTAGGTCTTCCTTTAGGTGACAATCTCAATTATAGATCGGTGTCATGGTCTCACTATACGATCAAATACAGTGTGTTACTGGAATATGTCACCTGGTACGTGAAATCTGAACCAAACTTTCCACTTAATTAGCCTCGCTAAAGGCTGCCACATTTAGATAACATGAGGCAGGGCACGATTGAAGTTCTTCAGTCTATCAATTTACAAAGCTCAAATTATCTGATAAAAGTAATCGATAAATGGCTATTTCCCAATTACCATTTTCTTTAAAATACAGTGTGAGTAATTCTGAAATCAGGTCTAAATTTAGACCAGGGTTTAAACCAGGGTTAGTCCAACGTAAGTGGACCTTTTTTCCTCGTCAAAATTCTTCGTGTGATAGTTAAATGTCAAGAGTGAGAAAATTGCCTAACGGGGGTCGTTCCAACAAATGAAAAATCACTTTATCGACTTTTTCCATAAAATTTGGCTCAAATAGTAGGACATAAATACAATTTACATGCTGAGATAAAGATAGAGCCACCAAAATGTTTTTTTTGCTATATGAGTTAAAAAACACAATGGCCGCCATTCGATTTTTTCCCAACCCAAAATATGCGCAACTGAGCCACACAGGCCATTTACATTTTTTTTTTTTTAACATGGAGACACTGCGACGCCCATCCAAAAAAAATCTTTGGCATTATAAAACACTGGATTCTGCGAAAAATGAAAAAAAAAAATTTCCCCCTGGGGAAGGGTCCACATGGGACCTTCCCTCATGCAATGTGTTAATATACTGAATTTATATGCACAGAAGTTTAACAGTAGTTAACTTAGAATTGGAAATACCTACTTTATTTAGTATAGTGGCTTTGGGTCTCACTAAAAAAGATTGGAAAAAAAAGACAAAAAAAAACTTGACACACAATTTACTAAGTCTTGTCTAGACAACATATTGTACCAGATGAGAGAGACTTACAAAAGAAACCTTCAACCACATTTGTTGCGAGCTGTGGAAAAAACATGCTTTCTTTTCAATACTCCAGTCCTTTCATCTGGTGGCATTTACTTCATGAAATTTGCACTACATTATGCATTGTGCAAAACGTTTATACTTGTCTTACAGGAAAGGTGCTGAATACACCTAGTTGTAAGAATTTCTATGAATGTGAGTTGAGTTTTTCTTCCAAGGTCACGCAATGGGAAGCACATACCTAATTTGTTGATGTTAGTTCCCCTTTTACTTTTATTTATTTTTAAACAACTCGCCGTATCTCCTGTACATGAGAGCGTACTGTTGTTGATTTGTTATCAACCCACAGTTGATTATGCAAATTAGCGCGTCACGCCCGGCGCGGGGTGTTTCACGGAAAACGTGCGTTTACACGGTACGCTTTAAGTCGACGCACTGTTCGTCACTTTTGGAACTCTGAGTACACGCAAGACACCAGGTTGCAAACTGACAAAGCAACAAACAAACTCTATACAATCATTTTGCTAGATTTGTCTAAAAAATTAGTCTAGGAAAGCTTTCGTCGAAACTGGGAACATTTAGTGTTTAGTGAGAATAATTATGTTCCTCTATCCGATATTAATAAGTTTTCAATAAGATTTTCGT
>JAMKCH010073570.1:0-14758 GCA_023653785.1 Ophioderma brevispina | reverse complement strand
CCGGTGCAAGTTTTTAATTTATTTAACCGTTCTATGCCGAATTATGGTGCATTTTTCGATGGGGGAACATGTGAAATTCTGGTGAGACTTTGGCAGCTCCAATTTCACTTTTCAGTCGGCAGTGGGCACATTGCACGAGATGGAAGCGGGGGAAATCCCTGGGGTGTGCCTAATTTTCATTACCGCGAAGATGGACTTAAGGAAATAACTGTCTTTGATTTTTGTAGACGTTACTGGGGGGGGGGGGTCTGGAGTTTAAATAGAAGGGTCCATTAGCAAGAGGGTGTTAATAATATGATTGTTCAAAATTATTTTTCCTTCATTTTTTTTTTTAGTATTTCGCAATCTTTTTTTCAGTTTTTAACAGTCTCATTTTCAGAGTATTAAACCGATTAAATTACTTTCTGTTTTTTTTCTGCCTTCTGGTTTTTGGGATGATGATGAGCGATGGTCATGATATGATTGATTGATGATGGCTAGTCATGGTTCGTCCTAGCTTGCGTTTCTGCCGATATGCGAAATTTTGTTTTTATTTGAGCGCCGAAAGTAGCGTTGAGTAATCTTAAGGGGGTTTCTTTTCGCGCAGAAAATAGCGCGCCGACCCACGACTTTTTTCAGTTCGGCAATGACAAGTCCGTTCGTGTCATCATTGTAAAATAAAAGTGCATTCGGTACTAAACAAAGCAAGCTATAATTTTAAGCCACTGTTGTTCGGCAAGCGGAGATAAATCATAGATGGTTGTGAACGACAAACCTCAGTGCCGTGGAGACCTTGTTTCCAGACTGGGAGTGTTCATTTCTTGCAGAATACCGAACTACCACTAATTGCTAAACACGAGAAGCTGGTGAGGAAGGCAAAATATAATATATCTTAAATTAATGTTGAACTGATTTTAACAACCATTGAAATCGCTGCGCCATACTGTTGTTTTCGTTGATGGACGTGCTTTGACCGCCAGTTGGACCGACACAATGTAATCACCGAGTACTAGCAAGTTTAACCATTAACAACAGTCATACTTCATTTCCCTTCGATTTTTTAAATATTGTTTAATTAATGTTCGCCATCAATCCGAACGTAATCTTTAACATTGTAGAAACTTACACAGGAATTTTAAAGACTTTGCGGGTTTTTTTTGTTTCAACGTGCACTGGAATCACGCGTACTTAGCAACTGCCTTGCTAAAAATGTCCAATGCATAGCACACCGGCAAATAAGCGCTGCAGCACAGGCTTAGGGTTCCGAAAATGCAGCCTGTGACGATTGGTGTGTCCCTATTATCCAATCGGAGCTGTAATATCACGGGGGCGTGTACCGATTATCCAATCACAGCGAGTTCACAAACCTCGAACGTGCCGCCAGCTGCATTCTGTAGGGTGTTTCCTATTAGCCAATTACATCGCGACTTTCCATTGCCCGTCATAACTAAAAATAGACTGATGGCACTTACATGTGATTTTTTTTTCCGGCGGCCAGGGCATGAATGAATAATAAAATCAATTTTTTTAGTGTTGGTGTATATTATATAGAGGAACCTTTCATTCAGGTCTTTCGCATGTCTTTCCTTTTATCTTTTGATAGCTATAATTAGAAATAGTATGAAAGTGGAATTGTGAAATTAATAGACTGAAGGTAACTGGGGAGCAAGGACACAATTTGGGGAATGGGGCACATCCTCATCTCTCTGCCACCCCTATATCCCCCACCACCCCCTGCTGTGCGTCACTGTTAGTAGCAATTTATTTCGCCTGTTACAAACAGTATCTTATTCCCTATATTATTACAAAAATATAGCCACCCCCCTCAAACAATTAATGTGCATCTGGGCAATATCAAACTGGCAACCTCAATATGTCCAACACTGTCTGACTGTCCAGGCAGATTAAGCGGCAACCATAAGTGACTTTAAATAAACTATTTAGCTCCATGGTGGCACAATGGTATTGGAACCTTCTTCATTGCCTTGCTGAATTTGAACCGGCAACCAAAGCAATTTGGTGAGGCCATTGGGGACTCGCTTCTCACTTGTGGAAAACAGACCATTTTGGTAAGGCCCACTAAAAATATCTTTTTTGGGTAATTCGTGACATATTATCTTAATTTAATTTCCTTTTCATGTTGAACATACTCTTTCACTTAAGTTGATTTAAATCATCTATTTGAAAGATTTGAAAAAAATTCTATTTCCCTACCGTTGTGGCTTTGGTGGCGACAGCTCTATTCCAACTTGCAGGCGCCGTCGGTGAAGGTCATTATTATTATTTATAGTAGGACCGCAATCGTATTCATGCGCACCATCCTGCCTCATACCGTGTTTTGTGTACAAAATCTCGTTTCGCTAAAAACCGATTCGACTCGTGTAATACCGCAGTGGCCGATGGGATAGAAATCGCCATCTTTAAATCCTCTTTATTTTAGATACCGAATTCCGCCAATATCATCGAGAACTTCGCCAAAATTGTACCAATGTTCGCCGATTTTTTCAGGTAAGACCATATTAAATTCGTAAGTAGGGGTTGGGAGTTTGATGCATGTCGATGAAAGTATCGTAAATCGAAAGAATAAGGGTCCTAATTATGTAAAGAAAGTTCCCAGAAGTCGAGTAACTATTGGCGAAAATTCTCGAAATGTAAGCTATATGACCTCACCATGCCGGTACAGCGCCATCACAATGATTTTTTTTACAAATACCCAAGTTGGCAAGTTCCGATTTTTATGGGTTTTTCTCATTATATTAACATGATTTTATCATATCTTGAGTTAGATTTATGCTATGTTTGCTGTATTTTTATTCTGTGACTGATAAATGGCTGTATATTATCATATTTACTCCTAGTGAGGGGCATGGTAAGGAAGGCATAATTTGTACGCACGTGATTTGATTGTTTGAGGAAACGTGTTGAGGGGACCTAACATCGGTGGTTTGGCTGTTCTATTATTTAACTTACTCCCTCTTATTTCCTCTGCAATAATTAGATATGATTTAAAATTCAACTCTTTTGTGATGAAAGAAAGTAATTTAAACAATTTATAATTATAAAATATTTTGCATGTTTTGGGGTATTTTTTTTCCTTCTCTCTCTCTGTTTCTCACTCTCTAAGCTCTGGAGGGACCCGTCTCTCACTCTCTCTCTCGCTTTTAATGTGATGACTGATTGGGGCCTGAGTAATTTTTAGGCCAAAAAAAGTTTGTGTCACGAACTTTTACAAAAATTTTAAGTGCTATGGCTTTTTGTATTTTTTTTTAATAGTTTAACAACTCCTTTTTTTAGTAGGTTTTTTGATTAAATAAATATTTTTTATGGTTGAAAAAAAATGCTTTTTTTTTAAAAACTTTGAACCATGATCATCATTCATGAAGCTTACTGCAAGGGTTCAAATGAGATATCCTTAGCCTAACTTTAGCGCAACTTTCACTTGTCAAAGCTTTTTTTTTTTCTCTGAAACCCATACATTTTGATTTTTTTTTTTTAATTACAAACAAATTTTACTTGATAAAGTTATTGAAAAATGAGGACAAATTTTAATTTTACACTTTGTGGAATGCAGTTGTTTGAGTTCGTCAATTTAAAGTTGGGGTTAGGCCTTGATTGTTTTTTTATTATCATTATATATTTTTATGTTTTTGTATTTCATTCAGGAAATTACATTTATATCAAATAAAGTTGCTGATTTTTGTACTCTTCCCTTAACAGCTGATATGGAGGTGTCCATTGAGGTGTGGCGCCAACGCATTGGTACATTCATTATGCCATCAGCCAAATCTGCACGAGGAATGTCCAGAAGCTGAGCTTCCAGCAAGGTTCATGGCATCCAGGCATTGGCATCTGTACTTTTGTACCATTTTTGCAGCTGTTGCTATTGGAATGTTCCACAGGTCTTCTTGTGCCTCCACGTCTTCTGCAACCTGCCAACATGTGGGGATATAGAGCTTACCCGGGCCTACCCCTCTTCTCCGTGATGAAGTTTTGCAAAAGTTCACAGGCAAAGGATTTCTCATTTGCACCCTTGCAGCACGACTTCATGAATACGCACAGGATTAAGGCGGCCACATAGAGTTACTAAATAAACTATTTAGCTCCATGGTGGCAACATGGTATTGGAACTCTTCATTGTCGTGCTGGAATTTGCACCGGGCAACCAAAGCAATGTGGTGTGGCATTGGGACTCAGCTCTCACTGTTGAAATCACCATTTTGGTAAGCCAAGTAAAATATCTTTTGGCGGGGTAATCAGAGACATATGATCTTAATTATCAGTACTTCTTTAGTGTTGAAAAACAGACTCTGTCAATTAAAGTTGATTTAAAATCATCTATTTGAAAGATTTTAAAAAATTCGATTTCTATCCGTTGTTGTTGGTGGCGAACAGGCTTACTTTCCAATTGCAGGCGCCGGCCGGTTGAAGGTTCATTATATTATTATATAGTAGGGACCGCAATTATTATTCACTGCGCACCATCCGGATTACCGTGTTTTGTGTACAAAATCTCGTTTTTCGCTAAAACCGATCGACTTCGGGTTCAAACCGCAGTGGCCGATGGATAGAACGCCATCTTTAAATCCTCTTTATTTGCATACCGAATTCGCCAATATTCAATCGAGAACTTCGCCAACATTGTACCCCCAATTTTCGCCGAGTTTTCAGGTAAGACATATGAAATTTGTAATTTAGGGGTTGGGGAAAGGGGGGGGTTTTTTGATTGGCCCATTTTGTCGATGAGAAGTATCGTAAAAATCGAAAGAATAGGGTCTAATTAGGTAAAGAATAGTTCCCAGAAGTCGAGTAACTATTGGCGAAAATTAGCGGGGGGCGAAAGGTTAAGCTATATGACCTCACCATGCCGGTACAGCGCCATCACCATGATTTTTTTTAGCAAATACCCCGTTGGCATCCGATTTTATTGGGTTTTTTTCTCATTAATGAACATGGATTTATCATTATAATTGAGTTAGATTTATGCATATGTGCTGTAATTTTTTTTGTGACTGATAAATGCTGTATTTATCAATTTTAATCATGAGTGAGGGGCAGGGTGGTCATGGAAGGGCATAAGTACAAGTGATTTGATTGGTGGAGGAAACGTGTGGGGGACAACTAACACGTTGGTTTCGGCTGTTCTATGATTTACACGTACTCCTCGGAATTTACTCTGCATAATTAGATATGAGTTTAAAAAATTAAACTCTTTGTGATGAAGAAAGTAAATATTTAAACAATTTAATTATACATATATTGCATGTTTTGGGGGGTATTTTTTTCTCTCTCTCTCTCTGGTCTCAACGCTCTATAGCTTGGCCGGGACCGTCTTCACTCGCTCTCTCTTTTAATGTGATGAATGATTGGGGCCTGGATTATTTAGGGCCAAAAAAAAAGGTTGGTTCTCACGAACTTTACAAATTTTAAGGCTATGCTAGTTTATTTTTTTAATAAGTTCTTTTACTTTATTTAAAAAAAAACTTTTGATTAAAAATAAAATTATTTTTTCTGGTTTGAAAAAAAAAATGATTTTTTTAAAAAACTTTGAACCATGATCTCATTCATGCTCGTACATGCAAGGGTTCAAATGAGATATCCTTAGCCTAACGTTAGCGAAAACTTTGTACTTGTCAAAGATTTTTTTTTTCTCTGAAACCCAACATTTTGATTTTTTTTTTTCATTGCCACACATGGTTGAGATGATCGTGCAAGGACCAAATTTTTAATTTACACTTTGTGGAATGCAAGTGTTGAGGTCATCAATTGAAATTGGGGTTAGGGGCTAGGATTTTTTTTTATTATATTATATATTTTTATTTTTTTGATTTATTAATGATTACATTTATATCAAATTGACCCAGTGACTTTGTTTTTGTTATTTCACTGAAAAGCTGATATGGGAGTGTACATTGAGGTGTGGCGCCAACGCATGGTTACATTCATGTATGACATCAGCAAATCTGACCACGAGGAAGTGTTAAAGCTGAAGCTTCCAGGCAAGGTCATGGGCATCAGGCATGGCATCGGTCGTTGTTACCATTTGGGCAGATGTGCTATTGGATGTTCAACGTTTTCTTTTTTTATGCCACCACGCTCTGCAAAATGCCAACACTGGGTGAGATAGAGGCTTACCCGGGGCCTACCCCTTTCTCAGTGATGAAGTTTTGCAAAAGTTACAGGAAGGATTTCTATTTGAAACCTGAGCACGACTCATGAATAAGCAATGATTCAGGCTGATCCGACTAAAGGATCTATTGCAGATCTTGTACAGTGGATGAAGGCTTTGTTGCTAGTTCTGCTAAGAATAACTCCACATTATGTCGTTAACATGTTGTCATTAACGGATGTGGAGTTCTGCAAAAACATACGTAATACCTTTTGCCTGTTAGCCTGTGTTACAGGCCAATTAAAAGAGCCAACTTTTCACAACTGCCGACGAACAAAATTTATCACAAGCATTCAGAATCGAGTTGATATATGTGTTACTTCCTTATATAATATATTACCTTTTCAGAGAGTTTTAAATCCAAATTTTTCTCGAAAAAACAGTAGAATTCCTAATTTTATCGGGCAAACAACCTTTCGTGCAAGCTGGATGGGAAACCGGCCTGAATAATGTGACTTGATCGGAAGGTCCAATACGGTACATGGACCAACTAAATCCTGAGCCTCTAATATACGCACGGCCGTTACAATGTGCTGCTATTACCTGGAGCCGTCAAAACATGGAGGACAAAATTAGATACTGAGACTCATAAAAGACCAAACAATGGACAAAAAACATTAAAAAAACTACCATGACTTGACAAAGTCACAGGTGGCAGCAAAAAAATGATGAGCAGGCTGAAGCAACGGTGGATGGCCTTTATGACGAAATTTCCAGGTTTGGAGGAAAGTATAAGGGAGTTGAAGAATTTAAGCCACAATATAATGAGCGAGCTGAAGAAGCTGAGTTGGTGTGTAAATCTAATGGAAGTAAATCCAATCCAAGGAAAAGGAAATACACTGGTGAAAAACGACAAATGTGTTTACAACGTTACCTTCAGTATCATGTCGTTGTGATAATGGTGGGCATGTAATAGAAGCAGGGGCTTGTCAATCTGGGAAAACAGCAGAATTCAGTTGCCAAGTGGACGAACTGTGTCAAATATGGGAAAGGAAAGAATCCTGGTTTTCCCAAGATCAACTATCAGAACTCACACAGAAAGCAAACTCTACACTGGCAACCGACGAAGCCCCAAAATGTGGCGATATTAAAATGGCATACACATGGTGATGATACAGATTCATATGTGTTAGGTATGAGAGACATTGTGTCCAAATCTGAAGAGGTAACTTTGACAACATGAAAAATTATTTTGGATGACATTAAATGACAACAAATAACCTTACACAGGACAGTGAGGAGACAGATGTTGGCATGGAATTCTCATGCAAATTAAAAAATACAATGAGGACAGAGCCGCCACCGAGGCCAAATTTAACAATAGCGTGATGCGTATCGGGCGAATGTCTACCCAAAATGGTTCAAGGGTGGGATTCTTTTACAGAGGAGGCCAAATCGAATTAATAGAAATGAATAATTTTTTTTGTGGACTACATTCTTTTGGTCTCTATGGCAGAAATATTCTGATTCTTTTACGAACTTTGAAAAATACTATACTGAAGGGGGAACTGTAGGTGCCCCAAATTATGGGCCTACAGCAAGTGGTGCAGAAAGCGGTACTGTGCGGCTAGTCCGCACAATGTCCAAGGCGTGTGCCAAGGCGTGCAGATGAAAAGAGTGGTGTTTCATCGACACTGGAAGAACTTATCTCCGTAAAGTAGGCCGCACCAAAACTATATTACAAACTTTCATGGTAATAGATTTAATATTCGTGTTTTTCTTTTGGAGGTGTGCATATCATTTGCGGACATTGATCAAGATTTTTGAGTAACGGTATTGGCACACCAATTACTAATGAAAGCAGTGCAGGAGATTAAAGTGCAGTATACTGGCCGGTGCCGAGTATTGGGGCTTCTTAACAAATTAATTACAGCTCCCTTATGGCGAGTGACTGAGTCAGAAGGGCAATATTGGACATGTGTGATCACAACACTACTTTAGATAATTTTTAAGAGATGATCGAGATCGCAGCAAGCTGATTACAATTTGCCAATGGTGATCTGTCGTGTTTCAGTGAGGAAAACATACCAAAGATGAGGTTTTTTTTTTCTCAGTAACACAACATGAGAACATGATCAAATTGTATACAGTGCTGTCAACACCACATTCATTGCACTCCAACAGCTAATTAGCAGGGTTACTAAAGAATATTTACCAAGGGGAAATACAGCAATTACAACATGATAGATCATTCCCGGAAAGACAAAAGAAACTTCATCTACACCTAAACACAACAAACTTCCCGAACGCATTATTTGGCGATTTGAATTTGTTTACTTGCAGGAAGACCAAATGTTGACAGCAACATAACTAATGAAGCACAAATAATGTTCATATTTAACAAGGCACGCAGATACCCATTGACAATATGCCACGAGAAGAATTTGAAGCAAAGTGAAGCAAATTATTACAACTGCACGAAATGAAGAGGTTGTAAAGGCAAAGCAAGAGAAATGAAAAAACCACCAAAATACTATAAAAAGCAAGGAAAGAAAACAACGAAAACTAGAAAATCAGAAGCAAAATGCGGAGAAAGAAGAGAACACTTAGCCAATGCAGTGATAGAGCAAGTTATGGCAAAAACAGAGAGCGTGCAAAAAAAATGGAACCCAACAATCGACAAGTGAGGAACGTCTGAAGCTCTGAAAAAGCAATCCAGTTTAGAAGGAAAAGGTGCAGCAGTCATACCATGGAGATTAAAAAGTTATTCTTTACTTTAAAAGATCCGTAACTTCAAATATAAACCAAAACCCACACTGAACTACAGGAGCATTGATACAAATTTATGATGCAGCATCGTCCGTTGGCGGGGCCAAAGTGTACAAAGATAAACACTGGTGAGGCCTTAGTACAGAATCAATGCCACTTCTTGTTGGCAAAAGGTTATTCAGACAATGTTGGATGACTGAAAAGAATGGCCAAGGAGAGGGTTGCCTTATGTAGGCCAAAGTTAATAAGCCTACGAGGTACCAGGATTTTCCCACCTGTTTAACATAAATATGAGGAGGACCCCCCAATTACCAATCAGTAGACTATATGAACTTGTAAAGATTTATAAAGATGGGGACTGGACAATGTTGTGTCATAATGATACCTTTTACGGTTTACCAGGCATGGTCTTTCAAGGACATTTTGGTAGATCCTGCATCAGTCCTACCCAATTCCGCTCCACAAATGCGCAGTTGTGGGCTGGCTTCTTAATAAGTTAAAGATTTTAATTATCCAATATTATGCAGTAATACTGGAACTTGTTTACAAAGTCCATTTTCAACAATCTATCAGTCCAATTATTATTTGCTTTATATGGAGAGAAGTGCAGTCTGCAATGTGGTATCTAAAGATATTACTTTTGACTTGAAATGAAGACCACCGTGAAAGAGAGCCACGAAAAAAGATAATTATTCGACAGTTTTCCAACAACAAGCCAACAAACATCTGTATAATGCTTAATTTGATCATTTATGTATAAATGAAAAGGCATGTACTTTAAATTGAATTTTTGACAGTCTTGCAGCCCAAAAGTCGAGGTCATACACTTATGGTTACCAGTTATGAGAAATAAGCATTTTACTTTGTTAAATCCTTTGTTTACAACTGTTCTTTATTCAAAAAATGAGTAAACAAATGTAAATGTGCTCTAATTACATTGATTTGATGGACAGTGTGCTGGAAAACTTCAATAAATGGTTGTTCTTAATGATTGTATGTAACACCATGAAAAATCCCCGTTATAATATTTTGACCTAAAATTATGGCGGTCCTAAGGTGTTAAACCGTAAAAAAACTTTGTTTACCTGGTTTCCCATGGCAAATAATTAATATGTGTTAAACATTTATGATAAAGATATGAAAGCATGTATCTTCCTCTAGATACAGCAAAAATTTTCAGACTGAGTAGCTATCCAGTTTTCACAGAAAGGGCAACTTTTATTGGCGTCGGTTTAGTCTTTTGTTTACAAGTCTCTTTTCACTTAAAAAATGCACTGGTAACACTGAGTAAACAAACGCAGCAAATTATGCTCTAATTTACGCAAATTTTATTGAATGCCTGGGCAAGCTGAAAATTAGTAAAATGTTTATGAAATTAATGTAGAACACAACTTTATAGAAGTACAATTAAGTATCAATTTTGATGAATAAGCATTAAATAGTAAATAACGTTGTTTACCTTGTTTCCATGGCAAAGGACCAAGGGGACGGCAGCACCACTACACTAAAATCCGTAGGAAGGGAGCCTTTTTCAAACATGACTGATACGTGAAAGTTTCGGTACTAATCAAAAAACAGAGAAGGTAAATAAAGACCTTCTATCGATATTTTAATGGATTTATGTTATGGCAATTACATTTTCAATGTGTTTACTTTGTTGTTGGATTCAATTTGCGGAAATTGAAAACAATGTCAATTTCAATTCCATGAATTACCAAAATTGCTATAGGCAAAAATAGGCCACCAAAGGGGTGAATCAGTAAAAGGACCAGAAAATAGTCAAAATAATGAATCCGCCCCTCTAACCCAATTGTGACCGAAAAACTGGTGTCGTTGTACTCAGACTTTCATGCTCTTTAAAGTTAATAAGAAAAAAACAAAGTTAATGGGGATATCTAAATTTGGTTTTCTGTCCCATTTATAGCACCTTGGAATTTATGATCTGGTGGCGTGGCTATTTCGGCTATACGTCACATGGTCTACTCGATGTTGTGGTATAAACATACAAAATTTCCAAATTAATTTTCATAATAACAAGTTGGTGTCCCTGGATAGATTATTACTATCCCTGTTAATATCATATGTCAACCACATCTCTCAGATTCGAAATAGTGAATTTTTGAAAGAACGAATTTGGAAAAGCAAGCTTACCATACCATCACTGCCCCAGTAAAAACAGAAACAAAGTGTAGCTCCTCTCCTGCCCATTGGCATTTTGGGAGTGCGCGTTGCCAAACGCGTATAATGTTTTCACCCACTGCATGTCACAAAATGTGTATCAGTTTCCATGTGTACCATCCTCTGGGCTCTCCCAGTTATATTACAACCATCGGCCGGACAATCCCAATTTTCGCTGGTAACAAATAACAAAAACGACGAGTTGTGTCGGACCATTGACAAGTTATATGTTTCCGACGCGCCGAGGTCAAATTCCCCTTGTGCAAACATAGTAGAACTTCGGAGTGTTGTGCATTACTACTGTGTTAAATGTCACACATGTCTTACAACTCCCCCAAAGCGGACCCACGTGGCAACGCTATCGTGACGCCATTTTGGGAAAAGGAAAATATTTTATTATGAGCTTGCATTGCTAAACTATCTCAACAAACTAAAGGCCTGACGATGTTCATGGATGTCCTAGATCATTTAATATTCGATGATGCCTTGGTGAAATCAACGACAGAGAGTGTATTTTCGGGTAATTTTCCATACGGCTTACATGGGCTTGGGCGGTAACTAATACCAACATTATGCTGTAAATACGCTGGTGGCCCGGTCCTTGGGTTTTTCGGCTTAATGGTCTGTGATACACCATAGTCGGCAAGGCACCAGCTTAGCTGTAAATGCAAATGTGATAATTGCGCAAGCAAGTGGAATACTTGTCCACGCATTAAGATTAATCTTGATCACTCCCCTCGGCCCCCAATGATTTCCGCTGCAACAATTTAGCGAGGGGCCGAGGGAGTGAATCAAGATCTTCTGCTTGCCTTGTCCCCCACCAAGCATGTTGAATTAAAATGGCGTTTGGCCGCCCAATTTTTCCTCGATATACGTCACTTTTATCATCTACAGCTTACATTTTTATATTTTAATACAACACCAAAAAATCACATGAAAAATAATGTGGTAAACCAGAGGTGGTTGAGATATTGTCAAGGATTTTCTGCAGGCCAACGGAAGCCAAACTCCCAAAGCTAGAATACACGGGACAACCACCGCAGTGAAAGGCTGGTCGAGCCTAGGGCAGGGCAGGGTCTGAAAGGGGTGGGGGGGGGTATTTAAAAAGTAGTGAATTAGTGTTTCTTTTTCGGAAGGTCTCTCGAATTTATAGGATGCGACAGTTTTTGGCGGGAGTGGAGGGATCAGGCCACTCTATTAAAATAGTCAGTCTCAGTTTTTGATGCGGAAAGAAAACCTTACAACATTGATTTTTAGGCCTCCTATATTTTTATTAATAAACAAACACACACAACACATATACCCCACACACTATACTACACACATATCATACCACACACACGCATACATAACTGTACACACATACACCACACACACACAACACACACAAACACCATTTTTATAATTAATAATAGCCAAATAGGCCTATACAAAACTCATCTGGACTTTGTTAACCTGTTTCACACCAAGAGGAACTTTAACACATTTTCTTTCGGCTTTTAGAAAAATCAGTGTAGCTACATCTTGATGATCGATCATATATAGCTCATATATATCAGATGACGTCATCTTTGTTGTTTCACTCGACATCGTGATCACTTGTGCACAAGCACGTGATCATGCACCAAAATTCAAGTTCCGCCAAACCGGGCGCTTTCGGTCGGTCCGTGGGAAAACATGCGGTTGCCCAGAAATTTCACCGAGGGTGGTAAAGCACCCGACCGTTCCATTTATTTAAACAAATTGTTTGTTGGTGACGTACAGCACATCGACATGAAAGACAACCAAAAAACGTTGTTGATGACCAGGTAGGATTGCTTTTGACGCAGATCATGAACATATAATGGTTAGAATAATGTACCTCTCGATTGGAATCCATTCGAATTTACCATTCGTTCGGACGTAATTTCACCACATTGCGAGAAATAAAACTGGCGATTCAATGCAAGTCTAGTACTTTTCGGCCCCAGCGTTCTTCGACACAGAAATCGAGTCACTTTCAACCCTCCGATTTTGAATAGAAAAACCTTCGGATCGACCATGTGGCAAGTCTCTATGTGTAGAATAAATGTTTACACTACATAGTAAAGCAGTTTTTAATGATAATTACTAACCAAACTTTCAATGAAATATCGCAAAGGTGAAACACTAATTGAATTGTCGAAATAGCTGCCGGCTATCTTAACCGGATTTGTGTCGTCTGCTGCAATTTTCAACGTGAATGAGGTGGGTAAGGACGCCACACTCGGCGGCGGGTGCCTGATTTCCGCTAGTTGTGGCGGCAATTACGATTATCCGTATCTTATATCATGTATCAATTTATACCCCGTTTTCATAACTTTCCACAGTCAATCACTCAAAATCTGACACCCAAGCGATGAACGTTTAGAATTTATTTTACCGTTATAGCAATTGTGCAGTTTAAGGAACAGTAAGGTAAGGGAAGATGGTAAGGAACAGGTGAAATTGGGGTGCGTACTTTGGCGCTCAATTGCACTTTTCAGTCGGCACATTGCACGAAATGGAAGCGGGGGAAATTCCTGGGGTGTGCCTAATTGTAGCATGACGCTAAAAGTGGAATTAAGGAAATACCCGTCTTAGATTTTTGTAGGATGGTTAGCTGGGGGGGGGGGGTTGTTGTTTGGGACTTTTCCAATTAGCAAAGAGGTTGAATGGGTGTTATGCTATTTTAAAAAGTTATTTTTCATAAATCTTTTTTTATGCTTAAACTTTTTTTCAGTTTTACCGGTCTTCAGAGTAGTAAACAGCATTAGTTTTTTAGCTTGTTAACATTTCTGCGTTTTGATGATGATGATTGATACTGATGGCGGCGCTGATTGATGATGGTGTTGATTATGATGATGATGATGGCGGCGATGGTGATGATGATGGCGGTGATGGATGATGGGGGAGGCGGCGATGTGATGAGGATGATGGCTGGCGGCGAGATGGTGATGAGGCATAATTATTTTACACTTTGTCTTTTCTCACTAAAAAATTTGTTTGCATATTGATTTTTTACTAGCACCTATTTTTCCAGATCCTGGTAAGGGATAAAATAAACATTTAATCAT
The DNA here is from genome assembly GCA_023653785.1 of Ophioderma brevispina. Classification (NCBI taxonomy): domain Eukaryota; kingdom Metazoa; phylum Echinodermata; class Ophiuroidea; order Amphilepidida; family Ophiodermatidae; genus Ophioderma; species Ophioderma brevispina. The sequence continues at coordinate 652 of JAMKCH010073570.1, read as the reverse complement.
GGCTAGAATGCTTTGAGTTAATCACAACTCTTCTCTATTTATTAACCAAACCCGCCAGTTGATAATATAGGAATATATGATTTCCTGTTGCGGATTTTGAAAACATATTGCATAATGTTTTTGCCTCTACATTTGCTGTGATTGTTTGTTGGGAACATTGTAAAGGTCTTTTTGTTTTGTAGCCTAAACAACTCCTTTAATATTGCTTTACTTGGATTTAAATTTCTTTCTTTGCGGCATTAGGTCTGACCTGCATTCGCTAGGCCACTAAAAAGGTTTGTCGCAGAAGAAATGTGAAAAAAAAAGCAACCGTGCGGAAAACTTGAAATGCATTTTTTTGGGTGGGTGTGCTATCGAAAATGCAGGGTTTTTTAACCATTTTCGGTTCAGCCCCTCGCAGGCAAATTTTCATTTGTTTTTTTAAATTCGAGTATAAAATGTAAAAGAAAAGATGCGTGTGTTTTTTTTGCTTAACTGACAGCTTACTGCTTCAACTGACATGTTGCTGTTGCCCTGCCTGTTATAAACTTTGCTAGCTTTCTCATATTTGCAGTGATGTAGGGGGGAGGGGGGCGGGGGCAGGGGGCAGCTCTGTGGGGAATCTTGCACCCCATCTCTGAAAAATTTGTGATTACATAGCCATACATAAATA
>JAMKCH010073567.1:0-13568 GCA_023653785.1 Ophioderma brevispina | reverse complement strand
GGCCAAGAACTCTGCATGCCACGTCTGGCTGATGAATTTCATAGTCGCATCAACTGAAAATTTCATCCTCTTTTTTCATGTTTTGGACATTCTACATCACAATTAAAAACCCAGCCCCACCTTTAAACACCAGATGAATTTGAACTAAGTAATGGATGCAGATGCAGAAGTTAGCAGAAGGAAGATCCCAGATGAAGTGTTTCCTTCAATAGTGAATTTTATTTCTCTGAAAAACCTAAGGGTTTCCACATTTCTTAAGTATCTCTGATTGGCTAATTCCATGATATAACTTAAAATAACTCAGAGTACCATTAAATACACCTTTCTATATCTGCACACACTGTTTAGTTTCTCTTACAATGTCAACTGATTGACTCACTACATGTCAAATAACTTTTAACCACTTAAATTCAGCTGGTGGAGCCAAGGGGCTAAGGGTGGGATAGTATACAATATTAATGATGAAAAAAAAAAAAACATGAGGGGATCTTGTGGAATCTATTGTTCCCCTCGGTGAACTGAGGGCGGGGTACTAGTTTTCCCGAGACCGAAAGTCGAGGGAACTAGGAACCCACGCCCTCCAGTTCACAGAAGGGACCAATAAATTCCACAAAGATCCCAATTAAGATCTAAATATTTGTTTTATATCGATCATGAATATATTTTTTTTTCATTGATGGTTAAAAGTGAACTGAGCCTGAGTCCTACTTAACAAAATAGGCCTTGCCTGCACTGTACTGTACTCTGTACTTGTAGGCTAGGCTAGGCTAGGCTAGGCTAGCTAGGCAAGATTGAGCTTTGGCTGCCTTTTAGACAAGGAAACGTCCTCCCCACTTACAATATCAACACCTTTTTTCGGTAAATAAATGACGCCGAGATTTACTCCGAATTTATGCTGCCATAGCTGCATATTTATACATCTCCGCCTTTCAGTTTCCGGGCACAGTCCCCCATCAGTTGTCCATTCATGCATTAAATAAAAATCACCGGCGGGAAAAAAAAAAAAAATTTTTTTTTTATCAACCCGTGTTAATATCCTTACACAACTCCTTGAACACTGGACAGAACATACTCATAGTTTCTTTGTAATCTCACTATCCGTGCAGAAAGTTTCCCCACCAGTATTATGCAACTGGGCGCAGCCATTTTGTTTGCTACGGTTGTCAACAATTGCTTCCAATTTTCCCTTTTAGAGGCAATAAACTAATACACGTACACATACGTTTGAGAAATAAAAGTAAGAGTCTGTGACATTCTCATGCATACGTCCAACAGTCCTATTGACCAATTGAAGGAACCGATAAGGAACTGCTAACAACAGATACGAGGCTAAGGGAAATAGCGCCTATTTCCCTCTGACTCAGAGGGAAAATAGGCATCTATTTCCCTGTGATCTCTCTTTCGCTCTCTTTCCCGAAAATAGTTAATATGTGTGGTCATGTGACGCACTTTTACCCAACAATGAACATGAATATAGTCACGAGGGATATAAAGTGGTTAGAGTGCATCATTAATGCCTATTAAGAAAAACTAGAGTAACACCAAAAATACATTCTTCCATGAGTCATACTTCAGTGCTCCTTCAGTACTATTTGTCCCCTCTCTCCCTAATGAACCATTAATTTTCACAAGTTTACAGGTTGGTACTTTTTTTAAAATTAATAATATTGTGAGGTTAAGCAAGGTCAACAAATGGCTATTTTTTTTGTTTTTCACACAGTGTATTCAGAAATACATAAATGATTATTAAGGATTAGCAGTGATAATGCAAGAGAATCAAAAACTTATGAAATGCATTTTTTAACTTCTAATCATAAATAAGTTGTTTTCTAATTCCATATAACAGCTTTAAATTGTAGAAACAAACCAACAATAGTGAAAAAAGAAAATGAAAGAGGAAATTTATCATAGCATCTCCCGCAAATAGCATACAGCGACGACATCTAAAAACTACACTAAACCATATGTGCGGTTTACAAATACACGGACGAATAAACAAAGATCGATAATGTTTTGAGGTCCAACGTATTGAATCATGGTGACATTATCCCTAGCTGAATCTATGTTGCAGCGGGAAAGAGGCTTTTTTTATCTCAAGTCGGATTTTTGATAACGCACGTATAGAAATTACAAATCAGATAAAAAGTACTCCCTTGTCTTTAATACAAGAAATTTAATACACGGATTTCAAGCGCACCACTTGCAAGGTTATGTTCGCATATCCTGCAGTAACAAAAATATAAAAATAGGAATTGTTGATGATTTTTTCGATGGTTTCGGATTAGCAATCGCTGCTAATTCAATTCCTTAAAATGATATCAGTCAGGTGCAAATCAGAACATCAATTATGATTTTTTAGTACCATTCACAAATCAAATGATTTTGTGGACCTTTTAATTGAACATTCAATAGAACTTTTTTTTAATAGTTTGAAGTAGATTTTTTAAAAATTACCCAACTTAGGTGTTTGTGTGTAGATCACCTATCGATGAAAATCGCTAATTAACTTATGGTCTTATACGGGTGGATTCTCTGCCATTTTGTGCTCACACAGGACATACACACACCCTGCGTATAGATCAAAAAATTAGGGGGTACTGTACTCAATTTTGAGCTACGAAGGGTGTTAAAAATGTCATGTTTTCGCCCAAAGTACTACGTAGTCATGAGAAAATTTAAATTTGCACCCCATTATGCATAAATAGTGAAAAAAAAACCGATTCTATAGCATTTTTATTTTCACTTATTTCAGGGTTTTTTGATGAGATCTTTTCAAAATGCATAAAAATAGGGGGTGCCGGATGACTTTTTCCCAGATAAATGGCAAAATATTCAAAACTACGTCATTATGGCACTGGGCGTTGTCAAATCCGAGACGCAGATGCACCATTTGGTGCATACCATTGCGTTGATAAGGCACGATCTACCGCTAGTTTCGCTTAACAGCAGACGCTTCTCTTGTGGCCATAACAAAATAAAATCCGTTTACTTTTCTGGTTTTCTTTACTGACTATAGGTCTTCTCTAAATCATTTTTTTGCATTTACCAATAACATGGTCAGAAACATAGCATAAGGGCTTTCACCATTAGGTAAAGTGCAATAGCTTGAAATGCATCGGGGGGATTTCATGTTTGTTGTCCACTCAGTTTTCTAATTGATTGTCGGATAAATTGTCTGAGTTGGTATCGATTTAGGCCTATAGGGAATTTAGTAAATCTAAATTTATGCATTATTAATCAACTTTATTTTTTTAATTTAATGTATTTCATTTATAGTTCTAGGTTGTGTTAATTAATGTCACTAAATCTCCCAAAAAAATTGTAGGGATCCTGAGAACTGGTTTAAGCGTCTCGAGAGCAAATAAATTTGACATACTTGAGTCCTTTTGAGTAAAATTACAAAAAGGGTCACGGGTTCCCTATTTTCGGCTAAAAGATATAAAATTGGATAGAATTTATGCACAATGGGTTAAAGAAAAGGCAGATTCCATAGGCGACTGAGCTGAATAAACTGTCAAAAACAGTTCCAGAAAAGGCACAAACTGGGCCTGGGCCTTCCCGCTGCACACACTACCCTATACACCCTACACCCACCCCTCCCTATAAGAACCAATCTTTGTGGGGTTCTTTGTAGAACCCAAAAAAGGTTCTGTGGCCAAGAAAATGGCTCTTTGAAAATCTTAAACTCGAGAACCTTTAAACGATGTTCATTTGCGTAACAGGCTGGGGGCAGGGGTCTGTTGCCCCCCCTACGCTTTGGCCAGGAAAATTTCTGCAAAAATCATGCTAAATCAGCCGTTTTTTAGCCCTCTGAAGCGGGAAAAAATGGCCTTTTTGACCCCCCTGAGAGGGAAAATTTCCTAAGACTGGTAAATTTCCTAAGACTGGGAAATTTTGCCCCTCAGAGTGGGCAGGCCCGCTACGCCACTACTATGTCTAAAGCACCCTTCAGCGTGCAGCGGTTTCTTTGGTAGAACAGAACGAACAGATTTTTTTGGCTACGAACCTATTTGAACCAAAGCACTGCCTTTCAAGTTTGCTCTAACTGTAAAACACGTAAAAGATCAAAAGAACCTTGAAGTTCTCGATAACCTTATGGTAAGAACCTTAGCATTGCTATATGGTGGCTAATATGGACCAAAAGGTGTTTCTAAGTTACCTTTTTTGTATGAGTGTTTTTTGACATATTTTTTTCACATCCTTCCCATATTTTCTAATTATTAATAGGCCTATCTCTGATATTTCTATGATACTTCCGACTTCAACGGGGTGCCTGATTGACCGCCGGTCTCTTTTTTTTTGACGTTAGAGACGGTCAGTCCCTTTTAATCTTCTGACTTAACGGACTGACTTCTGACTTTAGCAAGAATTTTCTTTTAATAAAAGAATGTCCGTTTCCGCTCAACAAAACTTTGTTGTTAGGGTCGAAAAGAAGGGCCATGGTCAATTCTTGTCATTTGCGCTTCCAACCACGCATTTGTACGCGCTGAACAAACGATTTCTCCTCAAAATCTCGTGTGCGCACATAACCGATTCAGCAATGTGCAAGGTAAATTTGAATAGCATGCGCAGTACTGAGCTAAGTTCTCTGACGACGCAAATACCTTAACAAAATCCTCACAATACTGTTTTCATGAGTGATGCACACAAAATGTTGATTATGAGAACGGAAGCCCTTCTCATTTTGTTTTTAATATCAGTGCTACTCTTGTTTTCTTAAAATTTAAGATTTTAATAGACAATAAAAATTAACTAAGAAATCACCCTATTGCAACTCCTTAACCCCCTGAGCACTACCACCTTATACAATCTTCTGATTGGCTCTTTACAAAGCACAACGTGAGATAGCCCTCTGAAGGTAACCATCAAAATAGCGCTTTTATATTTTTTAAAAAAAAGTAGTTAGTGGTCAGATTATAAAAACACACCACCATGCCCTAGTTGCCAGGACATTGACTTTTTTTATTAAATTCTTGCCCTTTTTCAATGATATACCAAGATTAGCTATAGTGACGGAAGCGGTTGGAGTACACTGCAGCCTCTTATGTTGATGATAGCGCTGCCTTAACACGTGATGGTATATGACCAGGCTGTCCTCACATCCTCCAGAGTTTCTTCTCTTCACCCTCCACGGTGCAATAGCTGTCAATACTATGAAGACTTGAAAGATAGGAAGGGTAAAAATGCTATTTTTCACACAGGAGATTATGCAGCATAACTAATGATTATAATTAAAGGATATTAGCAGCGATAATGCGAGCGAATCGAAAAAAATGGCGAAAGAAAAGGAAAGCATTTTTTAAATGATAAATCAGGAATAAGTGGGTACAATTCCATATAACGCTTTATTGTAGAAACAAACCCAACAAATAGTGAAAAAACCATGAAAGAGGAAATTTATATACGTCTCCAGCAAATAGGCATACAGCAACGGAATCTCAAAATCTACACCTAAACAGCTGATTGCAGTTTACACAGGTACAGAATAAACAAAGATCGATAATTTTGAGGTCCAAACTGTATGATCATGGTGTTAACATTATCACGCTGAAAAATCTATGAATATTCAGCGGGTTAAGGCTTTTGATCTCAGTCGGAATTTGATACGCACGTATAGAAAATACAGAATCAGATAAAAGTCTGCCTGGCTTTAATACACGGATTTCCAAGCCAACCACTTGCAGGTTATGTTTCCGCAATCCATGCAGTACAAAAAATATTAAAAATAGGATTTTGATTGATTTTTTGATGTTCGGATTAGCAATCGCGGCTAATCCATTTAACTGAGATCATCTGGATCAAATCAAACATCAATTATGATGTTCAAACTTTCTTCACACCTTTAATTCTATAAATTTTTAATTAATTCAATATAATATGTTTTTTTTAAAATATTTGAAAGTAATTTAGTTATTAAAAAAAAATTACCCAATTAAGGGTTGGCGTTCGTCAGAGAACCTTCGATGAAAAATCGCTTAAATTAACATATTACTTTAAAAGTGGTAGATAACAAATCCTTGATGAAAAAAATGAGGGGGTAAGTACTCAATTTTAGCTCTGAATGGTTTTAACAATGGGCTGTTTCGCCCAAAGTTACAACAGTAGGTCTATGAGAAAATTGAAATGTGCACCACATTAGCATTTAGTGAAACAAACGATCAATAGATGTTTAATTTTCACTTATGTTCAGGGTTTGATGAGATCTTTTTCAAAATGTAATAAAAATAGGGGGTTGCCGGGATACTTTTCCAGAATAAAATGGCAAATATGTCAAAAATTACATCTATATGGCACTGGCCGTTGTCAAATCCGAGACGCATATGCACCATTTGGTGCAACCATTGCGTTGATAAAGAGCGAAATCGAACGCTAGTTTCGCTTAACAGCAGAAGCTTTTCTTGTGGCCATAACAAAATGAAAAATCTGTTTACTTTCTGAGTTCTGTTGAACGACTATAGGTCTTCTCTAAATCATTTTTTGCATTTACCCAAAATAACATGTTGCCAAGAAACAGTAGGCCTATAATGGCATTTACCCTTAGTAAAAGTTGCCGATAGCTTGAAATCACGGGGGGATTTATGTTTGTTCAGCTTCAGTTTTTTAATTTTTTGTCGTATAAATTGTCTGAGTTTGGTTCGTGAAGGCATATGGGAATTTAGTAAATCTAAATATATGCATTATTAATCAACTTTATTTGTTTAAATTATTTATTTATTCATTTATTGTCTAGGTGTGTTATTATGTCAATAAATCTCCCAAAAAAATGGTTAGCGGATCTAGAACTGGGTAAGCGTCTATATAGCAAACGTAAATTCGACTACTTGAAGTCCTTTTGAGTTAAAATTACAACAAGGGCAACGGGTTTCCTAATTTTCAGCTACGATATAAAATTTGGATAGATTTATGCACAATGGTTAAGGGCAGATTCCATAGGCCGACTGAGCGTTCTAATAAACTGTCGGAAACAGTCCCGAAAAGGTACGAACTGGGCCTGGGGCTTCCCGCTGCACCACACGACCCTAACACCCTACACCACCCCTTCCCTAATAAAGAACCAATCTTTGTGGGTGTTCTTTGTAAGAACAAAAAAGGTTATGTGGCCAAAGAAAATGGCTCTTTGTGAAATCGTAAACTCTAGAACCTTTTAAACTATGTTCAGTGGCGTTAACAGGCGGGCGGTGACAGGGGGCAGGTTTGCCCCACTGACGACTTTGGCCAGGGGAAAAAATTTGCAAAAATCATGCTAAATCAGCCGTTTTTAGCCCTATGAGCGGAAAAACATGGCTTTTGGACCCCCTGAGAGTGAAATTTACCCCCTCCAGAGTGGGGCAGGCCGATACCGCACTGACTATGTTATAAAGGAACCTTCAGCGTTGCAGCGGTTCTTTGGTAGATAGTAGGTTAGAAAGAAGAAACAGATTTTTTTTTGGATACAGAACATATTTTAGAAACCAAACACTGCTTTCAAGTTGCTGAACTTTTTAAAACATACGTAAAACAGATTAAAAAAGAACTGAAGGTTCTCTGTAGAACCTTATGGTTATAGAACCTTAGCAAGTGCTATAGGGTGACCTAAATATTGGACAAAAAGGTGTTCTACGTTGAACCCATTTTTTGGTATGAGTGGTTTTGAACATTTTTTCACATCCCTTCCCATATGTCTAATATTATAGGCTATCTCTGACATTTCTATGATGCGTTGTACTTCAACGGGGGCCTGATGGAGACGGTCTCTTTTTTTTTTGAAGTTTAGGACGTGCAGTCCTTGTAATTTCTATACCTTTAAAGGACTATTTCTGACTTTAGCGATTTTTCTTTTAATAAAAGAATGTCCTTTTTCCGCTCAACAAAAAATTTTTTGTTGGTGAAAAGAAAGGGCATGGTCAATTCTGTCATTTGCGCTTCACAACACATCGCATTTTGTACGCGCTGAACAAACGAAGTTCTCCGCGAAATCTGCGTGTGCGCCATATGCAGATTCAAGCAAGGCCAAGGTAAAATGTGAAATACGCATGCGCAGTAGCTGAGCTAAGTTCTCTACGACGCAAATACTTAAAGGTGGAGGGCCCGTTTAGTAGATGAAGTTTCTTTCTTGTAGAATGGGAATTCACGCCAAAACTCCATCTGTAATTTTTGCGCCGATATATTCCATGCGTTTGATGTTGAGACCTAAAAAACGTGGTTTGATGCCCCAAGAGTGCTGTTGTCGGTATAAAATTAATATTGGTCGACCCAAATAATAGGGCCATATTTTCGCTCATAACTCCAACTAAACGTCCTTTAGCCCTAAGATTTCAACAGGTAAAGGAGGACAAAATAGTAGCTTTCTTCTGATACCAAAATTTGTACACTTCCGGTAAAATTTTGGGTCTTGGGGACGCGGCTATTAACGATCGGGCATGGACCTTTAAACAAAAAATCCTCAAAATAAGTTTTCATGAGTGGATTCACACAAAAAACGTGATTCGGAGAACTGAAGCCCTTTGCTCATGTGTTTTATATCAGTGCTACTTTAGTTTTCTTAAAATTTAAGATTTTATTAGAAAGTAAAATTAACTCAAAATCACCTATTGCAACTTCTTAACCCCCGAGCACTACCACTTATACAATTGTATGATTGGCTCTTTACAAAGCACAACGTGAGATAGCCCTCTGAGGTGGGTAACCAATCAAAATAGCGCTTTTATATTTTTTTTAGTTAGTGTCAGATTATAAAAACACACAACAGTGGCAATAGTTGCCAGGACATGGACTTTTGTATTAAATACTTGCATTTTCAATGATTAGACAGCGTTCAAGCTTTGGACTTTAATTTAGCGGAACCTACGGGCGTGAAAAAAATTTTAGTGGGGTGAAATAACAGTCAAAAGTTATGATTACTTAAATGGTTCTAGGGGTATTTGAAAGTCATAATTTCAGTTTGGCCCTTAAAACCCCATATTTTCACTTTGAATTTTGTAGGGAAAAGTTCAGTTTTTTGGCCAAGTTTAGCCAAAAATGGCCATTTTCGGGGCTGACAAAAATTTTGCTGACATGCTAATTTCCTGTGAGCGGTGATGAACATGCAAAACTTACATAGTAGTAGTGAGAATTCTTATGCTAATCATGTTATAGTGGTACATTTGTAATATTCAAATCAATACATGGGATCATCTATTTCTTTATTTTTGTACCGGGTTAGAAAGTCGGCGGTCTGGGTGACAATTGATTTGGAAAAATGCAATTTTCGCACCATTTTGTGATTGAAAAGCCATAACTCCTCAAATGGTATGAGCTATGGTGATGCCTTCTTAGGTCCTTTTTGTTCAGTATTTCAATAGCTTAAGAGTGAAATAAAACTTGACTAAGTTGAATGTTCTAAAGAAAAAAAATAACGTATATATGTTACCCCTACCACCTACCCATTTCGGAGGGCGTGAAAAAAATACATGCCTTCCGCAAAAAAAATAAGTCCTTCAAAACTGGACTTCTCAGGGCTAAACAATATAACTTGCTATAGGCCAAGACTCCCTAGAGCAGTTTATATTTTTTTCGCCCGAGAGTCCGCAGTTTTGGAGGACTTATTTTTTTTGCGGCCGATTTTTGCTTAAATTGAGGACTTCGGCAGAAATATTCCTGTACAGTGCTATGGGAAAAAATTTTGTCAAGTTAATAATTGTGCATTTTTTATTTCAGATTCAGTTTCACACAAAATTTCACCCTCGAAAAATGTATTTTAAGGAGATATCTTTCCCTTTAAGTTTCTTCCACCGATTCTGTCCACCAACGCAATTCAAGCTTGAAACGCTGTCATACCAGCGTAGCTATATGTGACGGAACTGTTTGGGAGTACACTGCCAGCCTTCTTATGTTGATTATAGCGTCTGCCTAACAAGTGCTGGTATATTACCCGGCTGTCTCAACATCCTCCAGAGTTTCAAGATCTCCCCCGCCACGGTGCAATAGCTGTCAATACTATGAAGACTTGAAAAGATAGAAGGTTAAAAATAACATTTAAGTATTGAAGCCAATCATAAATGCACTTGACATGAATTGTACATAATTTTGCACAGAGGGGAACATTAAAGAGGTTAATGGCCATGACCATACAACACAATTTTTTAACCTGAGGACCATGATTCAAATCTTCACAATGACAAGGAAGGTACTGAAAGTTCGCAGGGCATCCGCAAAAGCATCACGGAAAATACATCCATATATATTCGTATTCCAAAACACCACTAATTATTCAACATATAAAAATATAAATTGAAAGATAATATGTCACTAGTCCTGAGAGTAAACCTTCGAAAAGTAGGCCAACGTGTTCGTTACAGTTCCAGGATTAAAAAAGGTATAGTTGGCCATTCGTGCCAGGGTGTAGTTCAATAGTTATGAGTCAAAATAGGTTCAAGGTCACAATGGGGGGTAAATTTTCAGAATTCCGTTCGTTATAAAAATGGTTGTCAAATTGTTCGTCTAATGGTACAAAACTCGAAAATATTACTGGTTTACACCATCTATAATATTCTTTGCATAACTGGAACGCAAAAACTGTGACTGGGGGTCTACAGGGTCTATGGGAGTCACTAGTCATAGCTCTGCAATTCTTATATAGAAAGTTCAACAAAAATCTATTACATTTACTTTATCTAGGGGACAATTAAATTTAACAGTTTACAACCAGTCCGATCAAAATCTGACCATTCTACGAGTAGTTCACCACCCCAGGATGACCTTGAACTGTTTCTGGAGCCTATTGCTAAAACTATAACGCGTAGATAGGGCCCACTATACCTTTTTTTTAAACCTTAGGATAGCCCAATAAAAGTGTACATCATTTAATATCAATTCGAACATTCTAATTTTTGACCCTATACAAACGTTGCCCCCCCTTATTTCACATGTTTCCACTATGTTGATTTTGTAGACTTTTAATATATTATTTTGGACGCTTTCAGAGTATATAACACCAAAATTGGTTTCTGTGCAATTATGTGTGAGGTCAAATCTATACAATATTGGACTAAGTTATGTTAGACCCAACAAGGATAAAAGTTTGATTTCATGGTGGGTGTTAAAGTGGTAAAACCCCTATTTTTTTTTGGTGCATTTTCTTATAAAATTGACATACTTGTCACCAGCTACGCATTCAGTAGCTACAATATACCTGATTTTACTTCAGGTCTTTTTTTTTTTTTCATTTTTTTTAATTAATGGTATAAAAAGTAGGATAACAGGCTGTCCCAACAACTGTTACACCGGGACCCAGGCATTTTGTAATAATCTAAATTAAGCATAGGTCTTGTTTGGTAAGCTCTTAAAGCTAACTAAATAGCTTTATATGCCGTTTATTGGTTCATTTCAATGCGTTATGTAGAACAAAGATATGCTTCGTCAAAAATAATAGTACAATCGGATTGGTCCGATTTTGCATTTGTTACATTTGTAAGATTTGTAAATGAAAAGATGATTTTGGTAATCATACTCAAAAATGGGTTATATTGATTGTTTATTAATTGGGCAATTGAACTTATTGAATATATTGACCATCCCTTTTGAACTTCATTATTACCATAAAGTGTGATCATTGTCTTTATGACAGCAATACTTTTTTTCAATATTAATCAGTCGTTCACTTTCAATAGCAAGCAGCCCTACAAATCGTCTCAAATTTACACAGATGCTTAAACAAACCCAAATTTAATCCAAATCAATCAGAACTTCCCTTATTGGATTCCCCGGTCCCTCCAAAAATCTAAGATTTTATAGTCTAATAACAACAAAAACAACGAAAAACACAAAAAGAACGAAAATTTTCTGATTATAAGTCCACATTGACTAATGAAGCAGGCAGAAAATGGAAATAAGACAAAAGACAACCATTTGGAGGCTATATACAGATCCACGGACCAGAATGACAGAAACTCAAACCAACATTTCTCTTGTAAGAAGAGCTGCTGTGTAGCTCCAACGATGACAACAGTTTAGGTACAACACGGTTGTAGGAATCTCGATTCTTTCTTTATAGAAAAACACACTGCAAAATCTATCTGTTTTCTTTTAAATGGAAGAAGATTGCTATGAAGCCAATTGTATTAGCTTGTATTCATGTTTGCATCATGCATTCCAAGTGGTGCTACCTTGCAGAAATCGGACCAAGTTGATTTTGCCCTCGCATGAATTGATGAAGCATTCTTTGTTTTACGTATCGGATAGGAAGGAAATAAAAGGCAAATTAAAGCTTGTTTATTGGCTTGAAATTGATACCCAACAAGACCCATACATACTTTTCCCTTTTATCAAAATGCCGTCATTCCGAGTGTTAACATTTTTTTGGTACAGCCTGGTATGTTTGCCAACAATCACTGGATATCCTGAAATTTTTGTCTTTTATGACTTATGAAGTCAGTATAAGCAAAAAGCCACTTAAAATGAGTGAAATTTGATTTCCTCTTCTCATTAGGTCTAACTAAAGTTTCAGGATTGACCTATGTTTCATCTTGTAGGACAGAATATTTTTTCAAATTATTTGCTTGCTATTTTCCCCTGGACTTTGAAGTAGTTTTTCAGAAGGTGTAGGTTGACTGTTTGGGCCAAAAATACACCAAGTCTCTCAACCTTATCCTCCTTGCTGTCATACAATACTGTTAGTGTAACATTAAAATATCACATACAACATGCACACACCAAATTATACAATATAGGCGCATGAAAGTCAATTCTGAGTTTATCGATACCCATCCTGCAGCGCTTCTTGGAGACTAAAAAATACCCCCGCGTCAAAATTTCAAGATGGCCAAAATAATTCATTATTTTCAAAATATTGTTGTTTTCATCACCAAGTTTTGAGCATTGGAAAATATATTTTTGTTTTGCAAAACCAATATCTTTGATAACTTGAAGCAAAACCAAGGCTTCTGTTATGCAGCCCCTACCGTTTGGTATCAGTTTGGCTTTTTTATGTCAATGATGAATCTGATGAATGGAAAATGAAGTCGTCACCGTCATCCCCCTAGGTAAAAAAGTTAACAATAAACTCGGAATTGACTTTCATTGGTCCTAAAAGGCATCGCAATAGTTATTTCTTACAGCTTATCTAACCACAGTTTGGCCAAAGTGCCACATGAACCTACCACATACAAAAGGCTGGTAGGTATCTATAACACCTACATATCAAAACAATTTTATTTGATATATCATGCCAGAAAGATGAGAAAGAAGGAGATGTTCAACTGTTACTTACTACTTCAAAAGATAAGCTGTTCATCCGCCTATTCATCTAATTGCCCTAAATCCGTTGATTGGATCAAAGAACTGCACTACTTGCTTGAGAACACTGCATACACCTGTCATTAATCCCAGAAATATTCCATTACCCATTTGTCAACTGGTATTTGCACAGAGACTATACACTATGGCCGTGACCAGTACACGAAACCTACTCTTCTGTATCACTTTCAGACAACTTTGACCCCAAATTTCACAGAAAGCATTGCACTTGGACACTTCCGGACACAAAACAGTTTGGTTGAGTGAATTCAAAATGCATTTATCTAAATCGTTCATCATATCATATTTACAGGACT
>JAMKCH010073566.1:0-105765 GCA_023653785.1 Ophioderma brevispina | reverse complement strand
CTCTGGCTTGGCTCCGGATTCTGGGACTCATGGCCAGCCTTGTGGACAACTCGTGCTTACTGTCGGCATCGTAAGCGCCCAATCCAGCTGCACCTTAGGGCCGCACTATGTCAGGCCCCAACGAGACAGTCGGGACCGCCTGGTCCCGATGACTGCCATTTTGAGGGACGCTATGCCTTGGTGGAGGTTGCCCAGCAATCTCTCCGGGGGCGTGTGTTCCATTCTCCGCAGCCCGACCTGATTCTGACCACAGATGCGTGGGTTGGGCGGGGGCGGTCACATTCGGGACGAGACCGTTTCGGGTCGCTGGTCGACTTCGGAGCAGTCTCTTCACATCAAGTCATGGAAATGAAAGCGGTGATTCTATCACTGCATCATTTTTGTCCCCGCCGATCTAAGTTCGGAACGGGGACTATGAAATGGGCTCCGTCCGTCCCGTATTCTGTATGTCCGTAGTCCGTTATTCTGTGACACGAAAAATGTTAACCTGGAATTCCGTGATAAAAAATTTTAAACCCTGTATGCTGTATCTTTGAAAGAATATATGGGCACACAAAAATTCCTTCGCTCATGGAGTGCATCATGGCATGCATCGTTTCGGCAAATTGTAAGTGCTTGATATATGCGGCTTAGGGGTGCAAATGAGCTAATTAAATTAAAAAAAGAAAAAACCTAAAAAATTAAAAAAAAAAAAAAAAATTCTTTTGCACATGAAGTATATCTTGGCATGCATTGTTTTCGCCCTTGAAAGTACCTGATATATGCGGCTTAGGTAGCAATGAGCTAATTAATATGCATAAATCATGTATTGCTGAAAACAGTACATCAGATATGCAAATGCTTTTGCCATATGAAGTACACTTTGGCAGCATTGTTTCGCACTTTGAACAGTGCACGATGTATTTGCGGCTTAGGTATGCAAATGATCTAATAAATATGCACAATTAATGTTTCGGCTAAAACAGTACATCGGATGTGCAAATTTCCTTCGCTACATGAAAGGTTAATGCCATACATCTTGGTGTGAACCTGATTGTGCGTTTAGTTATGCGGTTTAGGTAGGTAAATGAGCTATTAAATAGCGCAAGGATGTTTCACTTGAAACGGTTAAAACATCAGAATGTGCAAAATTATCGCTACATGAAAGGCTTATTGCCATACATCTTTTGGATGAATCATGATATGTGCGTTTTAGTTATGGCAAATGTCATACTTTATTTTCCTTCCCTAAAGCTGCATTTATTAAAAAAAACTGGTGCTAAATTACAATACGTCATTTCTTGCATGCATATACTCCACTCGCACTCATACTCCCACTGCACTTACTAATCTTCTTCACTACCTTCCAATTCTGACATCGCATGGTTTAAGTGGGGTGTTCTAGTGGTCTCGAGTTCAAGGGAGTGTGGTGTGCAATTCAGTTGTCACTTCAAATGATCGCAACATTCGGTGGAGACATATTTTACGCATCGCGTAAATACGAGTTGGCTTGTCAGGACTTGGGGATGGCCGGTTGCAAGCATCCTCATCAGATCCGACAAAATCCCATAAGGTGGTGTTCTTATTTCTCTTCGTATATCAAACGGCAGGGCGGAACGAGATCTCCCCACCTGTCCTTCACACGGACTTCTGATCGAGGGGTGCATAGAGAGGGGGACCACGTTGACAGCTGTCCACATTCCAGGCGTTCTCAATGTCACCGCGGACTGTCTATCCAGCGGCGGGACCACTTCTCTGGAGTGGTACCTGTCTCATCGGGTGGCGCAACAGATCTTCCGGGTCCCATCGCCGGTCGATAGATCTGTTCGCGTCCGCAAAGAAATGCCAAGGACTTCCGAGTTCATGCTCCCTTGGACGAGATCCCGGAGCGTGGCGTTGGATGCTCTTTCCCTGGACTGGTCGGGGATGAAGGCGTACGCCTTCCCCCGATCCCACTCCTTCCACGAGTGGTAGACATGGTCGGAAGGGTTGACTGCGAGTAATACCGTGGCCCCTATGGCCTCGTCAGCGTGGTTTCGTCCGCTGGGGAACCTGCTTGCAGGGACGACGCGGACGCTCCCGTGGGACTCGCATGTCCTGTGGGAGAATCTGCGGATGTCGACGAATATGGTGACGCTTTCACTGACAGCTTGGCCGCCTGTCATGAAGCGTTTCCAGACGCAAGCCTTTCTCGTGACGCTGCCGATCTGGCGGCCAGAGGGTGGCGAAGATCCACACACGTCACGTATTTTGGACAGTGGCGGGTCTTCCCTAAGTGGTGCAGGACGAAAAAAAATTTGTCCGGGCACTTCTTCTGTTCGCAAGTATCGCCAGATTCCTGAGTTCTTTATTAGTAGTGCTAGACACGAAAAACACAATCAAGAATTACAGGTCTGCGATTCAATTCTATCACCAAGGAACGAGCCTGGTGTGTACCGAAAAGGCTGAGAGCTCTGAATCGACCTCTTACTGGCGTTCAACACAGGGGACGCCTTCGAGGGCCTGTAATCCTGGGTTTTTTTGGCATTGCCAACCGCCCTACGGAGTTTGACAGGTTGACAGTATGAGCCGATGGGTTCCGGCCAGTTGGCCGCCGTTACGTCCCAAACTATTTTCCTCCTGGCGATGGCGTTGGGCCGTCGCGCCTCTGAGTTACACGCACTATCGCGGGGAAAATTTATAGTTATTTGGACGTGTCGGTGCCACTCCCATTCCGCCCGGGTTTCTTCAAAAAGAATGAACGACCTGGCTTCAGGGCCCCGCCATTGTTCTTACCGGAATGTCAGTAGGTTCTTCCGTAACGGGAGGGGACCGTCGGTGGTGTCGGTAAGAGCCTAAAAATATTAACCCTCCCTACGGAAGGGCCCTTGTGGTTAGGGTAGAGCGCTGGTTTTGATCACACGACACTCCGCATTACGCTGCATCGAAAGAGGATCTGCACGTTGGGTGCGAGGTTATCAACCAGGCCAATGCGGTGAACGACGGCGAACATGCTACGGCTCATTCCCCCAGAGCGGTAGAAAGTTTGCGCCTTTCACCGCGGCCTCAGCCTGAGATCAACATCCTTAAATACTGTTGGATGGCGCCTCATCAACTCGTTCATAACAACGACATGAAGGATATGAGTCCCGAGGCCGGCGGTTTTCTCGTGCCGTCCTCGACGTCGTGAGAATGGTTAGTTAAAGGTAAGTCGATTCCCGGGGCTTTAACCGGAATTAACTTATGGTGGACGGGGAGCGAAAGTGGGGCTACTTGTTCTAGGCCTTTAGTAGCTTTCGCCACTCTGTGTTCCAAGGGTAGGGCTACCCGCGGCCGCTCTTGAGGGTAGCCCTGCGGGTTCGTTCTACGCTTGGGTTTCTATTCGAATCGTGTAGTCTCTCTGTTCGGGCGACAACTTCATTCCGGCCTATGGTCGGTGTAGTTGGAAAAAGGGTTTTTCAATGTCGATGCAATTTGTTTTATCGACATTGGAAACCCTAAGGGGATTTCAAATTTGAGGGAGTTTGTTTGAAAACAGTATTGTTTTCTTAACTCCCATTATTGGGAAATCTCCTTTTCCAAGGTCGATCCCTTCCAACCCCAGCACCACTGGTTGTCGACCGAGAGGGAGACTATGGGGTTGGGGAAAGAGGACGAGCATGAGGGGATCGCCGGTGACGTCCGTGGTATGACGTCACCAGGGGGGATCGCCGTGAATAGGAAATTGGGAATTAGTTTTGGGGGTCATTTGTGCACCAAAGATGATGCATGTGTTATTATCGACATTGGAAAAAGGAGATTTCCAAATAACGGGTGAGTTAAGAAAAAATACTGTTTTAAGACAAGTTGCTAGAAGAACAAAAAAACCAGGAATTCCAAGAATCCGTAAAAGGGAAGATCTGGACGAAAAATGCGGTTACAAAAATCACAGCACTTCGAAAATATCGAAACCAAAAAAGGAGAATCGTGCATAATCACTCTTTCAGGGGTGAAAAAATTTGGGCCAAAGTCTCTCTAGTAAAAAAAACAGAAACCCGAAAACTTCCTGTTCTACTCCAGCCTAAAGGTAAGCGGAAAAGCAAAAATGGACACAGTACTATGATTTCATTTTGATAAAACCCAAAAAATAAAAATTCCCGAACTGAATAAAAAATTTCAGTCAGATTTTTTTTTTTACCAATTAAAAATTTTTTTTTTTTTTTTTTTTTATAAAATAATATATAATAAAAAAAATTCTGGAATTCATAAGGTGGAGTGATCTTATTGAAGGTGAATCTATGAAATTACTGACTTTGAGTTTACACGAGATGGAATGGCATGATTAACATTACAAGACATCAGAACATCGGCATTTCTATCAAGTTTTTGCACCACTCTGTTTAGTAAAAAAATTGCAAAAGAAGACCCAGAATTGTTCTTCCAGCCGTCATTAGACTTCAGAAGAACAGATAACTTGGTTGTTGCATTTTTGTCAGGATTTGGATATATGTTAGAAAAAACTAAAAATCCCATTTGGATAAAATTCCAGCCGGGAATTTTTTTTTTCTACTTCAAATTCTTAGGCGGATTTTGTGTACCTTTGGTAACAACCAATAATCTGCTAAGAAGGCTCTCTTTGGGCCACCTTCACTCAGATAATACAAAATTGGAATCTCCTGGGTTTTAACCACACTATCGATTAAAGAAGTGTTAGCTCCAAATAGCGTCTGTTGCTCGCCTTCTTGAATCTCCTTCGATTCTCGCTTCGTATTAAGTACCTTCGTTTACGTCGCTTGAATCTGTTTTTCATTCTTTCATTTTGGGAGCTGAAATTTTCAGCTCAGACTTTCTTTTTCTTGATTGCTTCGCTAGGTTCATTCCAATCAGTCTAGTTTTATCGTCATTTAGAGCTGCAATTACGTCTGGCAGTCTCAAAGCCCACTCTCTAGATCTCACATATTTTCACCTCTAGCTTCCAACTAAAGCCCTGCGGGGCAGATTTTTTTCCACCCCCCCACCCCGGACTACTCCGGGGTATCCGTCCCGCCCCCGACCAGACCGATAATTAAGGGCAAACCCGCCAGACCCGGACCGGCTGGCTTTTGTTACTCATGGGACGGGACGCTATTTTATAGACCAGACCGGATGCTCACGTCAATTCCCCGGTAGAACGAATCCATGTGAACTGTGAAGATGTTTTCAGTTCAAGTCTTGGGTGTTACCGCGCTAATTGGATTTACGTTATTGTTTAAAAAAATGATTACGGATAACTTGCGCCATTTGCCATTCTTGGTCAAAGGTTTACCTCTTTCCGAAAATCCGAAGTATAGTATAATTAATTGACAAAAATTTTGTTTTTTGTAAATGTTAGGACTATATCAGTTAATGCGAAATGTGATGAGTGCAGAACGGATGACCTTATAGTGGCGTAAATGCTTTTTGACATGGGGTGGGGGGATGGGTTGATGAAAATTTATGAATGAGTCGGGGTTTGCCGAAAGAGCCATTACTAGCCCAAATGTGGCGCGGCGAAGCGCTCTAAAATGTTGCCATTTAGAAGCTAAAATCGTTAAATGTGATTGGCACTAGAACAAAATGCGCGCGAACGCGCAGAAATTTACCATTTTTAAACTAAAATGGTAAAATATTGAGTATTTTGGTCAAAAAACGCATCCAATGAATGAACGGGCATCCACATTGGGGGGATTTATGCCTATGACCTTATTGTTTTTAATCATGAAATAAGCAAAGCTGCAGTTGTTGTGTGAAGGGGCACTATTAGTATACAAGCCCCAAGTATACAAGGATACAAGCCCCAATCGGGTCAGGCTAGACATGGGCCATTTTTCAGTCAAAATCCCTAGATATGGGTCATGTTTTTATCTTTCGAAAGAAAGGGCCCAATGTTTTAAATTCAACAATCAGAACAGATCAGATGCGACTTTTGTCCGACTCAGGAATCGATTTGGTGCGCGTTAGGGTGGTTGAAATGTCCTACCCCCCTGGTCCGAAGTTTTCGCTGGTTCGCTCCTTTCTTCAATATTACAGGGAATACAAGTTTTTCAGGAACCAGCGAACATCTCCAGCCGGTCTGCAAGATGTATCAGTAGGGAAGCGCCGCAGTGTGCTTGTTAGGACGCACCATTAGACTTCAAGGGGGGGGGGTTGGAAGTTTGGGTGTGGGGCAAGTGTTTTTTTTCGTTGGCTTTTGGAGGGCAGGTTTTTTTTTTTTCTTCAAGTCATAGGCTGGATTTTTTTTTTTTTTGTCCTACTTGAGGACGTTTTTTTTTTTTTTTTTGTGGCCCGGGTTGATGACTCATTTTTGGTCATGTTTTTTTTTTATGTTAGGCCCCTGCATCATGGGAGGCCGGGGGTTTTTAGGTATAAATAGTCATGGCCCTTTGCAAGTATAGCGCACAGGATTGTGCTGCAGAAGGAGGTTGTGCCCAGAACCTTTGCAATCTTTGCTTTCCCAAAAAAAACAATTTGAAATTTCTGAATGGGTTTTTCACGGGTATAATGCTATAGGTAGGATCATTTTTATTATAAAATAGAGTTGATGGGTTAAGTTTTGTTTGAATTAAGCATAAAGTTTTCATGGAGAGTTCGTATATCAAGCTGTCTGGTGGTGGGAGCGCCGTGAGGGGGTATATGTATAGGTATTTTCGCTTTCCCAAAAACCTTTTCCCATGCAAATGTATGGAAACAATTTTGAAATAATGTTTATAGTATATCAACAGTTTGTATATCAAGCTGTCCGGGGGTGGGTGCGGGAGGGGGATCCCCCTCCCGCGCGAAGCGAGAAACCCTTGCAATGATCGCTTTCCAAAAACATTTTCCCATGCAATTTGAGTCGAGAAACAAATTTGAAAACAAGGCGAACTCGTATTTTACGCGATGCTTAAAAAATGTCCCGCCGAATGTCGACAATCACACATGAGATAAATGCTACTACAACACCCCACCCCTCCCCAATACCACCCAAAAACCCCACCCCTCCCCAACACCTCGAAACACCTCACCTCTCCCCAAACTCTGCAAACACCCCCCCCCAAAAAGGGTAACCCATGTTGTACAGATTTATTACAGACGGTACGAACGGACGCTCCCGTTCCGAACTCGTTGGCGGGGACATAATGCTTATAGGTATGATCAAACAGTTTTAAAAAGTAAAAATGAAGTTGATGGGCAAGTTTTGTGAAATTAAGCTAAAAATGTTCATGGAGAGTGTATATCAAGCTGTCCGGGGGTGGGTGAGGGGGGGGGGTCCCCCTCATGCGAGAAGCGCAGAACCATTGCATATTCAAAAAATCCATTTTCCCAAATGCAAATTGTTCGAAACAACTTGATAAGTGGTTCACTCAACATTTGTGAGATATGCTTTTGAATGATTATAGGTATGACCTGGATGATCAGCATTTTATAAAAAGTATAAAATATCTAGTTGGTGGGTGAATTTTGTTTGAATTAAGCCAAAATTTTCAATGAGATTTTATTCAAGCTGTCCGGGGTGGTTGCGGGAGGGGTACTCCCCCTCCTTCTCGAGCGCAGAACCCTTGCCATATTCAAAATACATTTTCCCAATGCAATTGTTGACGAAAACAGCTTGAGAATGGGTCACTCAACATGTGTATATTGCTTTTGAATGCTTATAATTCCTGACATGTATGATCAGCATTTTAAAAAAGTCAAAGATATCGGTTGGGGGTTAAATTTTTTTGAATTAAGCCTAAAATGGTTCTTCGAGATTTCGTTTATCAAGCTGTCTGGGATGGGTGCGGGAGGGGATACCCCCTCCCGCGCAAAGCGCGGAACCCTTGGCAATATCGCTTCCCCAAACCCTTTCCCCCAATGCAAATTCGATAGAACCAACTTGATAAGTGGTTCACTTTACATGTTATAATTATTTTTGCTTTTTAATGCTTAAGTACCATAGGGGGTATGAATTAAATATATAGTTGATGGGTTAAGTTTTGTTTGAATGAAACATAACAGTGTTCTTCGGGAGTTTTATATAAAGCTTTCCAAAACACATTTTCCCATGCAAATTTATAAAACAAAATGAAATAAGTAAAAAACAGGAAAAAAGGAGGAAAATTTTTTAAAAAGTAAAAATAGTTGCTGGGTTAAGTTTTTTGTTTTAATTAAGCATGAGTGCCCATGCAGAGTTCGTAATATCCAAACTGTACTGCACTGTGAAAAATATTAAAACAAAAATACGTTTTTTACAGTTCTTTGCACGTTTCGTTCCCTTTTTACAGGAATTTTGCACGTGTAGAGTCCCGACCGACAGTTAAAAAACGCTGTTTTTTTTAAAGAATATTTTATAAAGTGCGGGGTGGGGTGGCGGAGGGGGTGTCCCCCTTCCGAGCGTAACCCCTTGCGATTTTTTGCTTTCCAAAACACATTATTTTCCCATGCAATGTGATAGAAACAATTTATATGCTAAAAAGTAAAATAAGTTTGATG
Source organism: Ophioderma brevispina (assembly GCA_023653785.1). Taxonomy (NCBI): domain Eukaryota; kingdom Metazoa; phylum Echinodermata; class Ophiuroidea; order Amphilepidida; family Ophiodermatidae; genus Ophioderma; species Ophioderma brevispina. Next base: position 97,359 of record JAMKCH010073566.1, on the reverse strand, counting down.
GGTTAACATTTGTTTTATGCAAAGTGTTTACGTTAATGATCCTGTAAGTACGTATATCAAGCTGCTGGGGTGAGTGCGGCAAAGTGCTGACCCTTGCACTGTTCACTTTCCAAAACACATTTTCATCATGCAAATTTGATTGTAAACAATAATTATTTTATAATGCATACCAACTGTTTGGCAAAGAAAAATTCAATTGTTTTCCTGATGTAATGCCCGCAATGCAGCCATGTGCGATAAGCGGATTGCGGGGGTATGGGTTGGCGGGCGAAACTTTGGAGTATTTAGTTTTCAAGGCCCATATTTAAATTTCTACTAATAGTTGATCGACCCAATTTAAAATTGTCAAGTTCTTTATAAAAATAATAATATTAGGACTACTGTGAGTAACAGACTGAAAACTGGTGTTAAGGCTAACTAATTTTGAAAAGAAGAAGAAACACATTCAAGGTGGTGGAAAGGGCAGGTTCATGCCAGCGTAAAGGTAGTTAGTACAAGATTGGTCGCAGTTCAATGACAAAATGTGCTCCCAAACCAGAGAAGCCCAAAACTTAAATTAGGTCTGTAATTATTTAAAACCGCGCGTAGCGCTGGAAAAAATTGCACATTTAATGGGTAATAGAGTATTTTCAAAAGTAACGTAACAGGGCAGGTTTTTTTTTTCGGGAAACTTTTTTTGGAAAAAGTTTTTTTTTAACCCTTTATAAGGTGCGGGTTAAAGTTTTTTTTTTAATGGGAAAGCAGGGAAAGTTTTTTTTTTTGTTGTCATATTGTGGGGAAGTTTTTTTTTTTTTTAGAAAACCTTTCCAACCCCCCCCCCTTGAAGTCAGGGTGCGTCTTTATGCTTATGTACTTCACACATTAATGAAAACTGGCACAATGCGAATCTAGTGTATGAAGAAACACTTCTGGATTTTACTTGAAAATGGATTTAGAATCCGACTGAAGTCAAAAATTTACGCAGATTCGTAACTATGCTGTCAATGTGCAGTAGTGTATAAATGATTTCATTCAGACAACCATTTTTGAGAAATGGGGCGGAGCACTCCCGATTACTGCATAATAAGTCTTAAGTCGAACCGTCGCTGGGAAAAATGCGACGGTTGAGGTTGCAGAACTAGATGAAAACAGGACAATCCCAGATATAATTTTCATATATGTTGCTCTGATTTTTTAACAAGCTTGAAAATTATTTCCCGGACCGGAAAGCCACATAGGCCCCCGAACACTACCCCGCCCGTCCAAAATGATCCCGGACCGGACCGTGAATAATGTGCTAAAATGCCCCCGACCCGGTTTCGGTCCGGTCAGGGTCGGTCCGGTCCGGGGAAGTTCGGGGATTCGGGTTTGGTGCCCGCGGGCTCTACTTCAACAAAATTTCTTGCGCAGTATGATAACCAAACAATTTTAAATTTCTGAATGGGTTCACTTTATAATGCTTATCGTGATCATTTGTAATATTAGTCAAATAAATTAGTTGGTGGGTTGAAGTTTGTTTTTGATTAAGCATAAAGTTTTCATGGAGAGTTCGTATATCTAGCTGTCTGGTGGGGAGCGCGAGGGGGTATAGGTCTATAGGTATGGGTTCGCTTTCCAAAAAACATTTTCCCATGCAAATTTGATGGAACAATTTGAAATAATGTTTTTCTAGATATATCACCAGTTTGTATATCAAGCGTCCGTGGGTGTGTTGGCGGGAGGGGGTGTCCCCATTCAACGCGAAGCGCAGAACCCTTGCAATTTTACTTTCCAAAACACTTTTCCCCATGTGCACTGTGTAAAACACTTGAAATTTTATAAGTGGTTCACTTAAATTATATGTATGATTAGCATTTTAAAAAGTAAGAATATAGTTGATATAGTAATATTTTGTTTGAAGAAGTCATAAATTGTTCATGCAGAGTTTGTATCTCAAGCTGTGGCGGGGGGGGTGGCGGGAGGGGGTATCCCCTCCCGCGCGAAGCGCAGAACCCTTGAATATTTGCTTTTCCAAAATACATTTTCCCCATGGCATTTGAGAGAAACAATTTTGAATTTATAAGTGGTTCACTTAAATTATAGGTATGATTAGCATTTTAAACAAAATAAAACATAGGTGATGGGGGGGTTAATTTTGTTTGAATTAAGCATAAAGTGTCATGAGAGTTCGTATATCAAGCTTTCTGGGGTGGGTGCGGGAGGGGTATCCCCCTCCCACGCTAAGCGACAGAACCATTGCAAATTGCTTTCCAAAATACATTTTCCCCCATGCATTTGATAGAGAACACTGTTGAAATTTAAAGTGCTTCATTAAATGATAGGTATGATTAGCATGTTTAAAAAGTAAAATATAGTTGATGGGTTAAGTTTTGTTGAATTAGCATAAAGTGTTCATGGAGAGTTCGTATCAAGCTGTCTGGGGGTGCGGAGGGGGTGTCCCCCCTCCTGCGCGAACGCAGAACCTTGCAATATTCGGCTTTCCAAAACACATTTTCCGAGCAATGCAAATTTGTTAGAAACAACTTGATAAGTGGTTCACCACATGTGTATATGCTTTTGAATGCTTATAATTATAGACCCTGTATGATCAGCATTTTAAAAAGTAAAAATATATAGTTGGTTGTAAATTTTGTTTAATTAAGCATAAATGTCTTCGAGATTTCGTTTATCAAGCTGTCTGGGGTGGGTCGGGAGGGGGATACCCCCTACCGCGCAAAGCCCGGAACCCTTGGCAATATTCGCTTTCCAAACACATTTTCCCCATGCAATTTGATATAACCACTTGATAAGTGGTTCACACTTTCAGTTTAAATTTGCTTTTTAATTTTTCTTTTTTTATAATTTTTTATAATGCTAAAAAGTAATATATAGTTGATGGGTTTAAGTTTTGTTTGAATTAAGCATAAAGTGTTCTTCGAGAGTCGTAGTCAGCTTTCCCAAACACAATTTCCCAGCAAATTTGATAAAACAAAATGGAATATGCTTATAGTATGATCAGCAGTTTTAAAAAAAGAGGTTACAGAAAGGGAAGCGGGGGTCTAAAGGGCGTATTTTAGTAGAGTGGGGTAAACTAGGCGAGGGGGGGGCGGAATGGTGTGGTAGAATGTAAATAAGGGGGGAGGGGATGAAAAGTTAGGGATGGGAGGGGAGAGTGAAAGGAGCCAAGTGGAAACATTAAGTAGGGGGAAATGAAGGGGGGGAGGACGGACCATGGGTGTAATCCCCCTTCAGCCTCTGCTTCTGCATGGTTAATTTGTTTGTGTTAATTAAGCATGAAGTGCCCATGCGGAGTTCGTATATCAAACTGTCTGCACTGTTAAAAATATTAAACAACGTTTATTTTTACAGTTAATTTGGCACGTTTCGAGCCCTTTTTTACAGTTTTGCACGTTTAGAGTCCCGACCGACAGTTAAAATGGCTGTTTTTTAAAAATATTTTTAAAAGTGCGTGGGTGCGGGAGGGGGTGTCCCCCTCCGAGGGCAGAACCCTTGCGATGTTTGCTTTCCAAAACACATTTTCCCAGCAATTTGATAGAAAAACAATTTTATATAATGCTAAAAAGTAAAATACAGTTAATGGGTAACATTGTTATGCCAAAGTGTTAATGATCATTAGTACGTATAGCGCTGCCGGGTGAGTGCGGCCAAGTGCGGACCCTTGCAATGTCACTTTCCAAAACACATTTCTCATACAAATTTGATTGTAACAAAAATATTATTTTATTAATGCATGACCAACTGTTTGCAAAGAAAAATCAATTGTTTCCGTGATTTAGTGCCGCAATACATCCATGTGCCGCATAAGCGATGCGGGTGATGGTGCGGGCGACAAACTTTGGAGGCCTATGTAGTTAGTAGCTTTTACACTTGCCATTTTCTTAAAATTTCTACTTATAGTTGATAGACCCCGATTTAAAATTTCAAGTTATTTATAAAAAAATAATATAGGCCTACTTTGAGTAACAGACTGAAAACTGGTGTAAGGCTAATCTGTGAAGAAACACTCAAAGTTGGTGCACGGTCCGTTTCATGCATGCGTAAAAATAGTACAAGATGTGGTCGCACCGTCAATGACAAATGTGCCTCAAACCAGGAGAGCCCACCCTTAAATTATGTCTGAATTATTAAAACCGCGCGTAGCGCGGAAAAATTGGGCACATTTCTGGGTTAATAAGAAGGGTATTTTCCACGAAGTAACAGGGCAGTTTTTTTTTTTCCCTGTGTTTCCACAGGGCCAGTTTTTTTAACCCTTTTTATAAGGTGCTGGTAAGTTTTTTTTTTTAAATGGGAAGCAGGGAAAGTTTTTTTTGCTCATAAGGTGGTGAAGTTTTTTTTTTTTAGAAACGTCCACCCCCCCCCTTGAAGTCCAATGGTGCGTCCCTTGTAAGAATGATATATTGCTTATTTTGTCATGCTTGAGTCAACGGTTCGGATGATATAAAAATTTATTTTCTTTACAATAATTATTAATTTTCTTTAGGTAATCAAGGGGTACTATGCTGTGGATCACGAAATTGCCCTTTTAAGGCATGTTTTCATTTGATTTATGAATAAAAACGGTTTCAAAATCTTTCACTATCCAAAGGTTGGGATTGATTAATTGCTTTTTGTAAGTGAAGGCCTCGAGGAAAACATGTGGTAGGATTTTGATTTGGATCAGCAACCTTGAATAATAAGGTTCTTTAAGGGAGGAGGGGAGGAGATAGACGGGTAGTGGTTAGGAAACAGAGTGAAGGGTGAGGTGGATAGGGGGACTGGATTGGAGGTGGGGGTGACGTCTTGGGGTAGGGGGGGGGTGGGGAGTAACAAACTCTGAAGAGAACGGGGTGGATGGGTGTAAGTGGAGGTAGAAGGGGGGAGATGTGGAGTTGCAGGCTGGCTAATTACATTTTTTAGGAAACATGAATGGCAGGATTTGATTGGATCAGCCACCTTTTATTGTGAAGTTTTGGCGGTTATACGGCATTTCTTACGGCAAATTAAACTCTAGCTGACTTTTGATGTTTTTTGGGCCACCCTGAAACCGTGATAATAAACCTCAGCTGTTGTTTTCTACCTGCCTGTCAAACACAGGTCCATAGGTCAGGGGCTCAAAACTCATAGTCGGACAGACAATCTCATGTTAGTAGTACTAGTGCATTTTCCCTGTGTGTGACCTTTTACCTATGCGCACACTTTTTTTTTTTTTTTTGTTTTAATAGAATGTGATACTTACTAGTAATACGGTGTAATGATAATAATATGTCATGAAGTAACGAATGTTCTAAGTTTGGTACAATGTATATGAATTGAAATAGTGCCATGGCGTGGTGAACATTTTAAAATTTTGAAAATTTAATTTTTTAGGTTTTTTCTTTTTTTAATTTAATAAAATAATATGAAAGTCTTGGGTGACAATGTTGTCTGAAAGTGGTGGAGCTTTTATTTTTTAAAAGGCTTTAAAATAATTATTTAAACAAATGTAGCGTCACGTTGGTATCGGTGTGCCGAGAGAGACACTAGCAACATTTGAAAATAGAGCGCCCTCAAGAGTTTTTAAAATTGGTATTTTTGCGTGGTTGTAAGCTTTCATCATGTTCATACACATAGCCACTCACGTGAAATGTTTAAGCCCAAATGACTCCGGAGTCATCCTTCGGCATCCACAGTTAATTTCGAAAATATTGTGTTTGACTTATAGATACTAGCGGAGGCCCGCGCTTCGCGCGGGCTCCCGCTTAGCTGAGTGAATGGTAGCGATCACTAAACTAAGCGATCACTGTAAGAAAGTGACACACTATGGCATGGCGAGACTGCACCAAACCCGTATCCCGGAACTCCCGAGTCGCAATTTTGTATTTGTAACACTTTTAATACCTCAAATTCCCGTTCCTATCAATCCTATAGCTCAGATAAGTTACACTGTTTCTAAGGAAACGTCACTGAATATTTATCCGTATAACTTTCCGTATATTTTATTTTTTTCTCGTATTTTTTTTTAAATAATAAACTTCAATATTTAATCCCGTATAAGTTTGCGTGTACTTTTTTTAAATCAAAAGAACTCCCCCCTGGGTAACTTGTAGTTCCCGTTTCCACATCTTTTTCTCATACCTCCCTCAAACTCTATAAATTTTCTCGCCATGTAGATGCCCTCCCCCAACATCCCTTAGTTCGTATTTTTTATTCATCGTAGTTTGCAGCATTCCTTTAGCTTAGGCCTATATTTTTTTTATTTTTTTTATTTTTTTTATTTGCTAAATATTAACACGTCATATTTCACCCGTATTTTCGCGTATTTTTTTTTTTTCCAAACCCCTGTGGGCGTGGGGTAACCCGTATATCATCCATACCTACGACAATCAAAGCGAAATACCAGAACATTTCGCTTTTCTTTCCCAAAACCGTTTGCACTATAAGAGTTATTTGCGTAACCACATATAGCGTCTTACCCGTAACTGCCCGTTGGCAACGCGTAACCACCCTTCCAAAGCTCCAACGCATAGCGCCGCTTAGTAACGCGTACAAAGAATGTTGCCACGCTTAACCACCCGTTACAACGACCACGCAATACGCCCGCTTAGTAACGCGTACAAACCATGGTACTTTATCATAGCAACCGAGTCACATATTTTCGTGATTTTTTCAGGCCATTGTCTGACGGATTTCTTCCAGATATGAAAACGGTTTTGAACCTTACATTGTTCGTCAATTCAATGGAGTCACACAGTAAACAAAATTTTGGTGCAGTGGCGTACCAACTAGGATCAGTGGGTACTTTTTCCCCCCAGTCGACCAGAGGGGGCCAAAATTCAAAATCGTTCCGCCAGAGGGGGAAGTTCGTAAGTGGGCCCGGTGATACACTCCAATTAAGTCTGAAAACTTATTTCTTTTATTTCTGTCTTATTATCCTGAGAGGGGGCAAAATTTCAAAATCGTTCGCCGGGGGGGGGGCAAAATCGTAAGTGGTCCGGTGATACGCTCCAATATGAAGTCTGACTTATTTTAATTTTATTTTCTGTCTTATTTAGCCGGGGTAGATCATTCAGTGTTTCAGACCACTGCTTCAATGGCCCAGGAGCCAGACGAATTGGGAAGTCAGGGGTTTTCACCCTACACTTATCGAAGTGGCTGCGATGTCTATACAGGCGTGATTCTCCATGTACTAGGGACCAACGGCTTAACGTCCCCTCCGAGGACGGGATGTTCCAGTTCTGGTTGCCCAACTCCATAATGAACCACGGAAGAGCGGAATTCCAGTTTAATCAATACTGTTTACGGTTTAAATTAATAATCTAATTAAATCATGCACTGATTTCATTGATTTAACTGAATCTGATTTGCAATTTACCTCTTGTGAAGCAAAGGTCAGTAAGATTACTAGTGAAACATGCGAAAGAACATAACGGCGATCTTAATTTTCTCTGTTTGTCTGGTCTATTCACAGTAAATGGTCCAACACCTAATCTTACTCTTTGAGGATATTGGAATATTAAAGTAAATGGTCAAGCTTAGTTCATTTCCTGATGAGTATATAATGAAAGCAATCACTCCACTCCATGTATTGAATGGAACATTCAAAATTCAGGTAAACAAACAAACAATGGTAAAGGTAAAAAAGTTCGGGAGTGCTGTTCACAAAACTTTTAAGAAAATTCAAACCATATTGATAAAAAATGATAATGTGTTTTTTCTAAAAGGTGTCTTTCATATTTATGGCACATGAAAAGGAAAAACATGATGATTCGTCAGACGGGTCGGCCGTAGCGGGTCGGCCGCGCATTTTAAGTTTCGAACCATTATAAATTCCAGTTCGGAGAATAGACCATAACGCAAAAGTGGGCCGTAAAACCTTTATTGTTTGTTTTTCGAGGAGTATATAATTTTTCTTTATATAGCAAAGACCCCGCTCTAAATCGATGGAGTTGGCGAGGTCTTTGTGCACGTGCTGCCGTTGCAAGGAAAGTACAAACTTGTACGGGCAATCAAAAAATCGTCGTCCATTCTAAAAACCAAATAGGCCCTCCACTGAAATCAGGTTTATAATCCCTCCACGTACAGCGCGTAGCGCGAAAAATTGGAAATTCATTGGTTACAAAGTATAAAGTAAGTGTCAGTGTCGCATTGATTTTTTTACACGACGGAAGGGGCGACGGCGCGGCCCCGATCTCCATTGGTAAGCGGGCGATAGACCTTATACAAATCATGGGGGTGGGGGGGGACATTTGATAGTGTATCGCCCCCCCCAAAAACTGGGGGGGGGTGGACATGCCACCTCGTCCCCCCCCCCCCGGATTGACGCCATAACATGCCGTTGAACTTGAAGAATTGGATACCAACTCAATATTGTGTTGATTCTTTAAAAAGATAACAATAAAATTACACTGCAAATTTAATCATAATATATGGATAATTTTCAATGATACCAAAACTAAGTTTCTGAACTTGCACGCTGGATTTTGTTTGTGTCCTTGTCACTAACTCGTTTCACTATACGAACAATATTCACTTGAGGTGTAATTTATATACACTTACAAGATAGTATTATTAGCAAAAACCCCGTTTTGAACATAATGGGGCGGCAGTGCAGTCTCTAATTCGCGTCTTTGCATTCACGCACACGCACGGGGCGGCAGATTGCGATGGCAAACATCTTCATTACGGTAATCCGTTAATATCGCGCTTTCCAGATGTCTGAAAAATATACACAAAGAGCATTGCGCACCTGTCCTACCTGTGGTATTGAAGTGCTGTGATTTTCACAAACAAACGTTTTGCGCCGTGCCATTTGGCACTCCAGTTAAGATTATAAGAAATTGGTATCAAATTTGCGACTACGACAACTATTGGGGGAGATATTTTTTTCAAAAGCTTCTTTGTATTAGGAATCCGGGACAAGTATAAATGGTCATCCAATAGGAAAATACTAGAGACTTTAGGTTGAATTTCTCTGTTCACCATCTCGCAAAACGCGGGTATCGGGAGCTTTGTCAAAAATATACAGCAGTTTAGCAATGATTATTAGGAGTCTCCGTAAATCCCCGGCAGACGAGAAATCGCGACACGTGCATGTCAAAGGGATCAATTGCGTTGAATGACCCAGTGTGACACGCTCGTGCGTGAATCCTTTGTGACAGACTTGTGCCAAGACTAAGCTCACGTGGACGCGCTGATTGGTCAGAAGTTCATTTTAGCTTAGCCTTTGTCAAAGATTCGGTTCAAGTGCGTGAGAGACTGGCTCAGTTTGACTTTCGTGTGAGAATGGACGAAACGCGAGAGAGCTTTGCGAAACCAAGTTGATCCCTTTAGCTGAAAGTACCAGGGAGTTTCTCTTTCTTCTTTCAGTTACAAAATGAGATATAATATTTTAGCTATTCACTCGCCAAATGGTCTGTAATTGTGTAAAGACTTGCTCCTGACTTGCGATGAGCTGCGTGTCGCAGGATTTGACTCAGTATATCGTATGGTGATAGAAACATGTGGAAACATGCATGGTTATGTGAGGATATATTTCAGGTTCCTATACTCTCATAAGAATATCGTTTGTGCTCCCCAACTTACCTCATAAACATTGAGATTTTTGTATCATCTGAACCATATAATAATTGACCTAAGCATATCTATATAGCTTGCTTGCAGATTCGATCTACTCTGGAAGAAATTCGTTAAGTTTGTATTTTCTGCTTCGTAAATGGACAGAAATTACAGCACAGTGGCCTATGACCTATTCATCATATAACCATGAAAATTTCCAAAAACACCATAAAAATCAACTGAAATTTTGGAAATAACTTCTAGGATCAAGATTTTGCAATTTTCATAAAAATGGCAAGGTGGAGAAGTAATCATTGTGAATAAAACAGGAACAATAATTTTGAAAATTGTCTACGACAATCACCGCTAACAGAAATTTGCCTACCCTGGAAATGAAGTAAACTTTGGTGATCCCGGGGGTTCTCAAGTTTGGTTTGAAAGCGTAAATTGAAACCAGCGTTTGCCATTAAATTCTAGACTGAAATAATACCGAAAGGCATTGTGGGAAAAGTAATGCGGCCCGTAGCGATTGCGTGTTCACTTTTCCGTGTTTGCGAGCACCGAAGTACCCGACAAAACGTTCAATTTTCTCGCTAGGTTCTATAGGTTCAGACCCAATTACGATACATATTGAAAACAAAACAGAAGTAATACCAATTTTGCCGAAAAAAGGGACCATAGCTATACCAGAGATGCAAATTTTGGCAAAATTTAACCCAAATTTGCCAAGTTCCTTCAAATTTTGACATTTTAAGCAAACTTGGACAATTTTGGCTTCAGATTGAGGAAATTGGACTAATTTTCCAAACATTTTTAGAAAATGTTGGCTTCCGATTGAGAAAATTTGACTAATTTTTCAACAAATTGAGAAAATTATTTATTTAAAAACACACAAAAAAACTAAAAAATTAAAAAAAAAAAAAAAGGGTAATTGATATACCGAAGGCTTGAAAATAGACGATGTCTGTGGCCGTCCCCGTTCTATGTCATTTGTGTTGGTGATGGGATGATATGCTGAGGTTGCGTGTTCCCTATCATTCAAACAAGCATGGGAGATCTATCGAAACTTGTTTTCAGACAGAAGTTAGGTACGAGAGTGAGTAAACTCAACTAATTTTAAAATAAAATTGGGTATTTGTAGTCGGCAAGGAGGCCTGCAGTGGTTTGCTATTGGTGTCGATGAAATCGTCGATATATGACGACAACCTTGGAATTTTGCCCTTTTGATGTCTTGCAAGATGCTCATTTCCTTATTTGATGTCTTTTCATTACAATGCAAGGTTATTATTCATCACACCTTATCAGCACTGTCTCAGCAGGTTAGGGACTACAGTTTAGTGTGCACAAATAAATTGTGTGTGGAATGGTGTATCGACAGGAAACCTTGTGAAAGATAGTCCATTTACATATTTGACCAGGCCGTCTTGATTGGAGGGGAACCTTACACATTCCAAAAATGCTGCATCATCAATTCACAGACATCGATTTCAACAGATGGCGCTATTCCCCACAATGGATGGTCAACGACAGAGCTGGTATGGATGTTGGCCCCAAGATGTGGTCCTGGACCCATATTTTAACTCGTCTCAAAGCGGGGCTTTCATGATTATGTGTGCGCTTCATGTCGTAGGTTCGATGCCCACTCCAGGCGTAAATTTTATTATCAATTATTATTTTATATTGGGGTAGAGTCTTGCAACGAAAACACTCATGAGTTGGCGATTAAGAGAATGTGAATAATGAGATAATTTAACAGGTGCTTGTTCCGATTTTTGTCTTCGGGTTCTCTATTGATATGAGAGCATGGCACCTGTAATACGGACATCAAGTACAGTGGGGGAAACAAAACTTGCGGTTTTGTGCTAGACGCTAAAATACATAGTGCAACATCTATTAGCTACTGTGCTAAATTGATGGTTAACCACCAAAACGGTAGTAATTTACTATATATTGAGAAAGAAATGAGATTTGAAAGCTGAAATTTCAGGACGACAATGAGAAAAATACGGCCTGTCATATGATATCAAAATGATACTACGTCACGGTTATAATCGGGGTCTCAAGGACGATCGGGAACAAGCACCTTAACTGCGTATGATCATGGACCATAATAGGCGGGGTCAGAATCTTACACTTGCGACGTCCCCTGGACGGTCGCAGATCTCAAGACTATACGCCGAAGGTTTGTTGCCCCAGAATGCTCAGACTTTTTAATAATGTGATCCCTAATAATATGTCAGAAATACGACCGACAAAAAGGACGAAAATCAAATACTAAACCAAAACAAAATGCGTTGTTATAATTGGGCATTGCGAATGTCCGTTCTCCCACCTAAAAAGTACCTAAAATATTTCAAAACCAGAGCATAAATGCATGTTGGGGATATTTTCATTATAGTGTTGGGATAGGTTACAGTTCGCAACATATAGGTTACTACCACAAAAACGAAAAATCCGATTCATCTAAAACATTTTAGGTATCTAGTTGAAATTTTATTTAAGGACAAAACATATTTGGAAAGCCTGAGACTGCGTTATAAAACATAATATTATACTCAAAATAATTGGAAAATTTGGAAATTGAGGGGGTTTGATCGGAAATCGTCTAATCGGGCGGTATAGCGGCCAAGATCCCAAATATATAAGCGTCCAAAATCATTAGGTGTTTTGTTGTGGTATCACGCATATATTTCTTATTAAATTCCAAAACCGCTGGAGTTGAAGAATTAGCCCCTTCGGTCCCTTTAAAGTTTAAAGGAATTTTTAAAACAAAAATATAGGAACAATGTACGAGGGCAAGGTATTTATGGGTTATGGAAACAATCATGGCCGCTCCGATCAAAGCGCCTAAATCGATTTGATTTGTTTTCTGCATTGACTGTCATCTGTTTGATTCATTTGGAGAGTTTCTCGAGTGAATGTGAGGCTTGGCGTAGTCGTCTGCCGCCGATATCCTCCTCCGAGCGGTTTTGTCCTCATAAAGGAATTAACAGAAAGATCCAATAGGACATGTTTTTGTCAGATTTTCAAGCGACCGTCGAAACACAAGGGTCTATGCGGCCGGAATGTCGCTTGTGAAGGGTAAACTTCATCAGTGCCCGTTTTTCCATGGCACTCAATACCACCGTGGAGTATAGGATGAACATTGGACGTCGTCCTGTTAACTATGGAATAAAATCATTAAGTAACACTGTATTGTAAAACCCTTTCTGAAACAAGCAACTGTCTTTGAGGTTGATCAAATGCCGACAGATGCCCAGGTTGGGCTATAAATCATCGTAACTTCAAAATGATCTGTTTGACTGCTTCATAAAGTGGGGATTACTGGGTGTGGTACGCTTAAAAAAAAAACCCAAGCTGAAAAGTTGCATTCGCCCAACAATTGTCGGATAATTCCTGCTGAAAATTAAAATATTCGCAAACCTCCATTACAAGACATGCTCGGTTTATATTACTACGCTTAAAATTTCCATTTGATCAAGTAATTCTGAATCATGTATATTTTGCGAACAAACCCCATCACAATTTGACTGTCCATATGAAAAGCCCGAGACGCTATAATGTTGCTGTTGGGTGGAAAAAATGTCATTAAAGTTCTTTTTACTGGCCAAAAGTGCTCGGGTATACCTGAACACTTTTGGCCAGTAAAAAGGGCTTCGTGTTTGGGGTTAGGTTGAAGGTCAATTCCAGATGCAGAGTCTTTCTAGCAACGGCTGTAAACAAAAGACCTAAAAGGAGTTTGCTTTTTCTAGGTTCTATCATCATCTCGAATGAACATGATGTGTACGCACCATTAAGAGAGTATAGACGGGATAAAGATGAATCAACAAATGCTCACGTTATGGCAGCTTTTATTGGCCCAAAGTTCGCTGATATGCTAGACTGAATTAAGTCTGTAAATGTGGTCATTCGAGTGGAGACTTGCGAAAAGAGCGATATTAAACTTATTGTTTTTAACCAAAATTATTTGGCCACAGGAAATTTCTTTAAAAGGTCGGTATGGGACTTGTTATCAGTGTTGACGCACCTCTTTTTTTTTGTGGTGGTGGTGGGCGTGGGGGGGGGGGGGGAATGGAACACCTGAAAAGGGTCAGGCCTTTTCCGTGTATTCTGAGGCAAGACGGACGACTCTTGCTAATGTAAGATCAGACTACGCTTAACAAATAAATTCAAAAAGCTATATACAAATATTTGTGTCTTAAATAACATTCTTCCTATGTGGACAAGCCTTAAAATCTGGTAAAATTCAAATGAGGGAAGTAGTATTGGTAAATGTTCTATATTCTCCCCAATATGTTCATGGCAGAAACGGTCTGTATCCAGCGTCCAGGGAGGGGAGAATGTTGGCAGACATCAGGTTCGAAAACAGTGAATGCAGACATGCTCCTTAAACAAAAACAATGGTAGTGATAGGATGGGGGGAATTTCTGGCTCTTACGAGAAATGCAGACACCTCCCCTCACCAAAAAATGGTTAATGAGAGGATGTGAATTTTGTCACATTTCTGGCTCTTTCGAGTAAGTAAAAGGAGACACCAGGCTCTAACAGATTTTTTTAAGCGGAAGGGCAGATTTTTCAACGGGGGGGGGGGTGGGGGGTGTGGGGCGGGTTGGGATTTCACCATTTTAGGGGCTTTTTAAACTTTTGGGGGCGCCCCCGGTCGAGCTGGGAGACCATATGGCTCTCACCAACAATGGTATTGAGCTCTTGTCTTCAGAGGGATGGTTGAATTACTACACCTTTCTATAACCTGGCTCTTTCCAACTAATGCAGCCACTGCCCTTTATCACCCCTCCCCAAAAATGGATGGTTGTGGCCCTCTTCTATCAAAACACTGATATTTTGTTGGTTGTGCTTCAACATCTTGGTAGCGTACCATTTTGGTATGTGCTTTTTTGTGTTCCCACAAATAACAACACAGTTTGTTGTGTTTGTGCACATTTTTGGGCGTGGGGTGGGGGCGTGGGATCGCACTTGGGACTTTTTATTTCGAGCAAACACCCTCCTCACCAACCTTCTCCGCCCGGTAGGGCCCATAATCCTGTACCACAATCATTTCAATTAATACCACACACACAAAGAAAACATTCGTACAAACGAGAATCTCTGAGACAAACCAGGCAGTAACTTCCAAAGATTGTATTATCGTCTTTCCTTGACAAGACAAACCATACAGCAATATATTTCACCCATGCCCAATCAAGGCAGTCTGTTTCAAATACAGAAAACCTATACAAAGCACAGTAATTACAATTATATGCTTTAACATTGACACGTGTATTAAGGCCAAGTAAAAAAAAAGGGGGTAAACGGTTTTCTCGTCTGTACTTTTTCAAAAAAAGGATGAGGCAGGCATTACTATTTTACATTTTCAATTTTTTTGCCTATTTTTTTTCCAAGATTGCCGCCATGTTTAATATGGCTGGCCAAGGTATATTTATCACCGATAGTGTTTTTTGCGTATACTGGTGCGATGTATGACAAAACAAGGCTTTGTATCCTTTTTATTCCACGTGCCCTTTTTAATTTCAAAATTCAAACAGTTGAAACTGTACATTTGTTTGGCTTGAAAATAGCGCTTGACGCTTTAAGAAGTGATCACAGCCTGTTAACGCACTCCCATACACCTGGAGCTCAGGTGTAGTCTATAGGAGAATTTCCCTGCCTATAAGCATGATAAGTGATTACCACACAAATATGTCACAGAAAACCACGATGTTCTCATCTGCTAAGTGCCCCAGGTAGTCTTATTTTGGGTGCTTGGAAACTTACTTCATCTGCCTGGCCGGAAAAAAGGAAGTGCTGAGAACCAAATTGCAAGAAAACGAGGCGCGATTTCCAGTCGTTTGTATTTGCGTAAACGCTTCTACCGTGTTTATGAATACGAAGCTGAAGCGAACCAACTTTTTAGCGACTGGAAAAAAAATACTACAAAAAAGCACGGGCTCAGGTTTTTTATTAGGAATCAGACAAAGTCATGCATATTATTCTTACCGAGTACATTTAATGACGATCGGATAGTAAAAAAGAGTCTAGACGCGAGCTATATTACTCTCTGTGATAAAAATAAGTGAGAACAGCTGTTGCATGCAAAGGTAGAAAAAAAAGAGTGTAGACAAATTCTTACGCGAAAATAAACGTACATTTTTCGATTTTTTTAAAATTTATTTTTGCTTTTTCACTGATAGTAATAATAAACATAAAGGAGTCGGCGGCCAAAAAGGAAGGCGGGCGGGGACGAGAAACGCGTATGTTTTTTTACTTGGCCTTAAATATGATCTCTCACCGTACAAATATTTATACAATTCCAACCAGTATGGTAGCGAGAGGGTGAAACAGTGGAGGGGCATGTCTTCAGATGGCTTTCAAGATGAGATAAAACAGTCTAATTGCAATTCCACATGTTAAAGCAATATTAGCACATTTTTGGAGAGCGCCCCCAATTTTCAAAATTTGATAGTTTTGCACAGTTACGTGGTATTGTCTAGGAAACATACCTGGAAGAGAATGCCTAAAAAATGCGTATTATCACAAAATAAGCGATTTTGTAATTAATGGGATCCCAGATTGGACTTAACGGCAGAGCTGAGAAATGTTTACGTTTATGTCCTCCATGATGAAATAGGGCCAACCTCGAGGAAAATACCTCAAACTTGACTGCCTGAAAAACTATTAAAACAAAACTAATGGATGACCGTAGCCACGTTTACTGGCCGCATTTCACATTGCGAAAGGCTGTTTCCAGCGGCCGTTGAATTATTATCGGGGATCCCGATAAAAGTTATTCTAGTAGAAAATCCTCGCTTGGACACATAGACATTTTCGAGGCTTAACCATCAAGGTATAGTTTACGAGCAAATTACCAATCAACCGATTGGTAAAAAATCTCCAAATTTTTCGAAAATTGGGGTGCTATTCAAACATGTGCTATATTGCTTTAATTAGAAATCTGGATATTATAAATAGCAGACAAAGGTTGTAAGCAGTCATTACACAAATTATTATGAGAGATGTTATAATTATAACAGGGTCAGGAAAATGATGTGATAAGTGATTTTATGGTCCCTGCAGGAATTTGTATAAAAGGAAACCTCAGGACCTAAAATATGCCAAATTAGCTCAAGATCATAATTGTAAATAGGCAAATTGATATTAACAGACATTCTATTAGGGTTTACCATGATCAACCATCCCAGTGAGTTTGGTTGGATCAAGACTTGCCAAGTAACTGTGCTGAAACTCATCTTGCATGGACCGAAATATGAGATATCTCTTCATTCCCTAATCACAAATATTCCCAAGTCGAGCTGACCATAGCCTACCATTCAGGTTAGTTTGGTTTGGAGAATTTTGTTTTCAAGAACTCTGACAACTGCTTGTATGCAAGGTCCAAGTGCACAAAAATCAGGGGAACTAGAGTACAATCGCCCCAATAACCGCATAATGCAAATCTATATGATTGTTTTCAAGTTGTATAGCTAGCCCATGACGTAACTCTCAGTGATAAAAAGAATTTGAATTTAAAAAAAGAAAAAACCTAAAAAATTAAAAAAAAAATATTTTTATTTAAAAAAATATTTTTCATGGAAAGGAGTTTAGTCCATGGCATAAAGGATCAAGTGCAATTATCTGTAAATGGGAGTTGATAACGCATTTTTTCACTTGGACCCAAACAGAACTGTTTTACATTGGCTGTTTAATATTCTGTCCATAAACACAGTCAGAATTTGCTATTCCCTAATTGAATGCACTTGGCAATTGCTAATTAATACTACACAGATCTAACAATAATGCTTCAGGATTTCCCTCCCTCATTTCCATGTGATGACCCATGAGTTAATTTGGCATCTGGGAGAAGCCCTGGTATTGTTTATTGTTATGGTATCATGATCCCCTGGTTCGCGGTCTGTCAAACAATTGTGTGTCCAAACTACCCATGAAGGTTTAAATGGACTTATTTTTATTTCATTTCATCAGCTTTACATGAATATGTCAGTTCAATTACCCACCCATCACTAAATGATCAATAGGATTTAGAAGATGTAAACATGTGTATATTACAACCCATCATCCGACACTTTCCTCCTTTTTTTAAATACTTTTATGATGAACATTAAACTCAGTAGTAGATAAATCATGTAAATTCTGAAGTTAACAAACAAGCATTCTTCGTTTTCCTCATTCTTTCAATATGAAGTTTCGAAATAGAATTGTACAGGGTGAACGCCAAAATATTCATTTATTGCAGTTAACTACAAGTGAAAACAACAGAAAAGGGTTATTATCTTTTTATCTAGCTCACAAACAATACAGTGCAAACGTGTTTCCCTTGCTTGATATAAAAAATGTGTTGGCAGAATTTTTGCACGAATTCCCCCCACTTTCAAACTTTTTCCACGTGTACAGGGTTTCTGCAAAAAGTATTACTCCAGTGGTGCTGGATCTTCCCTCAGGGGTGCAAGTTTTCTCCCCGTCGGGATGCAATATTTCTCCCCTCGGGTGCGGGATTTCCCCCATGTTGTGGGTTTTCCTCCAGGGGTTGTGGGATTTCCTCCAGGGGTGGCGGGATTGGTTGTGTTGTCTAAATGTGGGACATTTTAACAGCATTCTGAAATAATATTGAGGTGAAACAGTTGTTTTTCAGGTTATATTTTGTAATTGTTTACTACTCAGACCTTTGGTCTAGTGGCCCTATGGTCCATGCTAGCAACCCCTGAAAATGCCATGCTTTTCAAGGAGGCCCTTTTCCTGGTTTAACAGTCAACTTTCAACCTTTAAATGAGTGATTGTATATTGGGATGGGATGTTAGGTTTTAAATCACTTGAAACACACTTAGTAAATAGGTATATTGAGGACAATTAATGCAAATATCAACATAAGTAATTTGAGATTCTGAATTCGTGGTGGCGGTTTGGAAAATGTGACCTACTCCCTCAAGAAATGATCCAACGTCAACGACCTATTTTGAATAAGACTTGGAAAAACATGGTGGTTTCCTACTACATCAGCACTGACATAGTCTATCGCAACATGCTTTTCATGACATGATTAAAATTGACTTTGGTCATGCATTTGGGCATTTTTAAAGCAATGTACAAAGACTCGCTTAAGCCAATGTTTGCCAAATGACGTATTGAATCACTATTGATGTTCAAGGTACAAGAACCTGTTTGAAGGACACCACCCCCATCTAAACACTGATGAGAAGGGAATTTCAGTTGTCATTATCAAACAATAATTGGTGTCATGATTTTTATTTGGTATATACATACCTTTAACTACACTGCACATTATTGATCTAAAAACACACATGTTATAGGCTCTCCTCATCAGCAGAATGAACCCTGTTTGCAATAGGCTTTCTTGTTTTTTGGAGAAGTTGTCTACTAGTAGGGTTATGTAACCAGAATCCCATTCTAGAAGGTTGGGGGTAGAAGGTTTGAAAATGTTTGTTCATTAGTTTGAAGGGTGCTGAAAACTGAATTTTTGGGTTAAACCTCTGGGAAATGGGGGAACTTTGAAAAAATAAGGGGGGCGGTAAAATTAGTTACAGGGGTAAGTTGAACCATCAAGTCAAATTGTTGTTAAATGTACACATCTCGGATTGGTTCATTACACAAGAAAACTGGGCTAACATCAAAATAGACCTTTAGTGTAGATGTATCATGGAACAAAATTACAGCGTTATCAACAACTGGGACTTGTAACAGTTAATATAAACTACATCAAAATTTTTACAATCAAAATTCCGGGTTCGAATCACGATGGGGTCGTGGCATTGTGGGATTATTCGGGTACTATCAGTTGTGGATTTGATCTTTATACAAGCTATGAGAAATACAGAATAACGATCTCCTCAATGGTTCAATTGGAATTGGCAAAGGGATCATGAAGCATCCCGTCCTCGGAGGGGAAGTTAAGACGTCGGTCCCGTGTACAGGAGAGTCACACAAATGGTGCTACATGTAACATCGAGTCAGGGTCGAATAAGGAGTAGGGTGCAAACCCCTGACCCGATCCCAATCCGCCCCAGCCCAAATAGCGGGCCTGTAGGAGCGTCAGTTAATGGATAATACACGAGGCCCCGGATCAGCACACAACCTGAATAAATCCTGAACCACCACAAGCCATTACCAATGATCTTGGGCTCAACGAGCAAAAAAAAAAAAAAAAAACTACAGTGCCGCAAACATGCATTCGTCATTGTCAGCATATATCGATGGACCTCGTTTTCTACATTCAATTTTGGGTATATGGATGAGTTTCTGTTTTCAAAATATTCTGAAAATGTGTCAGAAATAGTATATAAATTTTACATCAGTGGAGCCAAAAGTTTTGATTGAACTTTTTCAAAACGAGTTTACCGCACCTGATGACCCCAAAAGCATTTCTAACGGGTCACCACAAGTGCACAGGCAAGGTCTTGTGAATGTACGCAAGCTTAAAAGGACGCTTGCAAACTTGTATTTTGCCACTTTTCGATGCTTCATTTTGGAAATGTTTGAGAAAATTTTAAGAGGCGATTGCCAACAATTTTGGGAAATTTGGTCACCCAAAATGTGTACAATTGGCTTAATTTGGGCCTCATTATAATTTTTCTTACAAAATTGGTAATAGCCAAGGTCTTTTCAAATCTTGGAAGCAGATTAATGCACCTAACAAAACGAGCCTGGGATAAACCAGTAAACACGTGGAAATGATCTGGTATTGTAAATTGTAACCCTTCACATGAAGCTTATCAGTAATTACATAATTAAAATCTTGATTTAATACCTCTGAAATAGTGACATGGTAAAACAATGTGGATTTTTTTATCCTCTCTCCTCCTCTCTCACAATTCTAGCCATAGATAATCTTTTATTAGCACATGATCACATTTATCCACAAGGACTCAGTTGAGTAGAGTCCTAGTGTATCAATTTTAAACAAATTGAGAGAAGAGAAATTACCCTAGTAGGTTATGTCTTGGTTAGAGTCATCACCTATCGCACAGCTTCATATGTAAAGTCATGTGCAATGCACATAGACAAATGCATACAGAAGTTAATGGGAACATTGGAGAAACATCATTATACCCATCGATGCCATCCTGCCAGGCAAACACAGGGGAGTTACTCACATTTGAAAGGTGGATTATAGGTTATGTGCCCGGGTATGTGCAACCCATAAGACTCATTTAAGGCGGATTTTCCGTTTCACGGACTATTTCATTTAAGATTATTAAGTTCCAGGGACCCCACCCCTTTTATGTAAAAATCTGTCTTGACCCAAATTTTACTTCCAAAAATACCTCCAAAAAAGGATAAAGATAAGATCCAAAACCCTTGTTTTGATAAGAACACTAGTCCAAATTCCGTTCCACCAGGACCATCTTTATATTCCACAAATAATTCCGCATTCCCACAAGTTTGAAGATCTGGGTGGCACACAACATACTGAAACTATGCTCGAGTACCCCTCCCCCGGGTCACAACCAGAGCACCCTTCAGCCAAACGATAGCAGGGTCCTATTGGTACATCAATCTCATGGACCTACAGAAAGTTGCAAACTGGTAACTTCTATGAAGAAAAAAGAACTCCCTCTGCTACACATCTTGGTTGGCAAGTCATCAGACTTTCTCCTTCTGGAGTGCTTCAGAAACTCCTTATTAGGTTTTTCTCCTGGATCTGTCGCAGACGCTCTGCAAGACAACAAAAAAACACATACACAATTTTATTAGTAACGTCAGGGGTGTCAAAAGAAACTGATTTTATACAGATTTATGCTAATCAAAGCTTTTGGTGATGTGGTACAACTAAGTTCACCTGCAAAGCCGCAACATGAGATCATTTGAGATGGCATAGTGGTCTAAGATAACCAAGGACTGGTATGACACACAAAATCACATGTTATAGCAATAAATGCACATTTTTTTTGAAGAGTGCCCCCAATTTTCCAAAAATTGTGAGATTTTTGCAGTTGCATTGGTAACTGGCTAGTAACTATACCTGTGAATGGTAACGCTCAAACATGTCATGTATCGCAAATGAAGGAATTTTGTAATTAGGATAATATCGGAGATCCCCATAATAGTTCAACGGTTTCTCAAAATGGCCTTCCAATATGAAATAGCCAGGGAAATAGCACTGCACCATGCACCATGTATGTGTTGTACGCTCATCCTTTAGTTGTTCTGTTGGTTCAGAAAAGTCAAGTAAGAGGTCATTTTCATGACGTGGCACTATTTTCACAGTGGACAGACAGAAAATTTGGCGTTTCCAGTTCCGCCATTAAATTACAATGGGTGATCCCGATTCTAATTACAAAATTGCTTCTTTTATTAAAAATACACACTTTAGACAATTACCATTTGCAGGAATAGTTTAATAGACAATTACCAACACAACTGTGCAAAAATCTCAAATTTTGAAAATGGGGGGGGGGGCACTCTTAAAAAAATGTGCTGTTATTGCTTTAAATGCTTATAAAGGCCAACTTTTCCCTATGTAGGTTGCTCATAATTGATACTACACAATTGAATCTATGGTGAAATCTCTCTCCTCATCACATTAGGCTGCTGAGTAGGCAACCACTATACAAGATGTTTTCCCCCATCTGAAATTCTGGAATAATAATCATGAAATTAGATGACAGTTTGAAATCCCATAAAATCACACTTGACATAATTGAAGCGACACTGCGGTTAACATAGTTAACATGAATGCAAAACAGACTGAGTTTTTGACAAAACATGTTAGTATGAAAATTGACCAGTTTCGTTTACTGTCATGGTACACGGCAGTATATGATATCTTGTGGAGGCCAAAAGGGTGAATTTGGGATGGAAGGCGTTTTCAAGATGAAGAGGCTAGGTGGAGTAGGATGTGGTGGATAGTTCGAGCATAGTGGGGTAGAGTCCTGGGGGGTTGTCAACACAAATTACCATATGGGGACGTGCCACAGACATCGGTCCCATTTTCAGCCTTCTGGTATATCAATGACCCCTTTTTTTATGCCAATTTTGTATAGCAATGGGTCGTGTTTTTTTTTCAAAATTTCTCAATCAGAAGCCAAAATTTTTTAAAAATTGTTGCAAAATTAGTCAAATTTCCTCAATCTGAAGCCAAAATTGTCAAAATTTGCTTAATATGTCCACATTTTGTGGAAAAAAATGGCAAATTTGAGTTAAATTTGGCCCAAAATCTGCATCTCTGGTATAGCTATGGGTCCCTTTTTGGGCAAAAAATTGTTTATAAGATATGGGTTCAAATTCAGACTCTCGGAGGGCAGGTAAATACCAAACTAAACTTGAGAGACCCCCCCAGGGGGGGGGGGTAGAGTAGGTTGGATACAGTGGGGTGGAATAGAATGGAGTGGGGTTAAAATAAAATGGTACAAGAGAGCTGCAATAAATACATTTTTTGTTCCAGTTATTGACATGCCTGTGTGATACTTTCATCATTTTAGCAATGTTTTCAATGAAAAACCTTGTGGGGGCTTTTATTTGATTACTTTATAAGCCCTACTGAGTAAAAAGTGGTATAGCATTTAGAGAAGGGTGTATTAGAGAATAATTATACAGTATCAATTTTCTAAAAATCAAACATAGAAGTTGAAGTAATATTACACCCAATGCTTTTCAGGAACTTATTTTGGTTATGTTGCAGATGTTGTGAATTACTTGCATTTGCTAGATTTTATAAACTTTTGGACCATGGTACACAATGTGCATCAACTGCATTTTCAGACCTTATTTCATCATACACAAGATCAACAAAGCAATATAAAATGATGGTCTGATTCACCAACTAGTTGCTCTTTATGATGATGTAGTTTTACACGGGTGTTTCCATAAGGTGACACCCTTCTTTCTGACACCCTTATGAATTTGGAAACCTTAACAGAATAAACCACACGGTATGTGGTTTATTCCGTTAAGGTTTCGGAATTCATAAGGGTGTCAGAAAGAAGGGTGTCACCATATGGAAACACCCGTTTTACACTATTGAAGACAGGGGTGAGCATTTTGATAAATTACCCTCCCCAGGATAGATAATTATTACACAGTCATTTGTTTATGACAAAAACATAGAAGATCAATCCCTGAGACCAAATTGCAAAGAAAACCTTTCTTAACATCCTTGTCTACCTTCTATTTATATCTGTAATCCAAATTAATAACATGGCTTACCTTACCTTGGAAGGGGATTTCAATAGTAAATATTACCAAAGGGATTAAATATACAAATAAAAGCTGCCAGTAATTTCCCTAATTTGGAAACTGATATGGCTATCATTATGGAATGAAACATCCTATTGGTTCTTCTCTTTGAGAAAAAAAATTAAAGGCTTGGATAACATTAGGAAGAATGTGCTTTCAAGGTCGGTTTATTGGGACTGTAATTTTGATTGGAATTAGAACATTTGGATGGAGTAGTACAATTTGGTTTGGATAAAAATACATTTATAATGACCTAATCTAACTAAACCAAAACTAAATAACTAATCACAGGCCTGCTTATAGGCACCATAATTTGTTGGCAAAATTAGAACACATTTTCTGTGGAATTCCTTCACATGGGACTATTTTCTGCAAAACCAACCTTAGAAATAGCTCAGATTTGTTGGTTTATTTGGGCCTCCATCGAATAAACAACTATAATAAAAATACCCCTCCTTGTGAACAAATGGACCACATATGGCTGGGAAAAGAAAATTCCAGACTCAGACTCAGTATGGTAATGGTGGATTGGGGGGGGGGGAGATGAGCAAACCTTGTTGTGTACCTGGGAAATACCATACACTACACTTAAAGGGATAAGCAGTGATATGATATTGCGAGAAAATCGAAAAAATGTGGAAATGCATTTTTTTAGCTTACAAATCCAAGATAAATGTGTAAAATTCCACTACTTTAATGTTGGAATGAAAACACAAAATTGTGAAAAAATGAAGTATTCAGGAAATTTGTCATCTCCCGCAAATAGACGTCTCAAAATTTACACTAAACAACTGTTTGCGGTTTACACCAGTACAGAATAAACAAAGATCAATAATGTTGTGTCTGGGGTCAAACTGTACAGGTCATGGTACACAATATTACGCTGGGATATCTGGGTTATTCACAGGGAAAAGGCTTTTTTTATCTCAATTTGGAATTTTGATATGCACATATAGAAATTACAGAATCAGACAAAAAGTACTGCTTTGTCTTTAATACACGGATTTCAAGCCAACCACTTTCAGGTTATGTTAGCACATCCATGCCAGTCAAAAAATACCAAAATACAAATTTTGATGATTTTTTTATGTTTCGGATCAGCAAATCGCTGCTTCTCCCTTTAATTTGATAGAATAATGGGGTGACCTTTGACCTGAAAATAACTTCGCTACCCAACACTCATTGTATCCATGTTTCATGATAATCGGGTCAGCAAACTATTGAACAATTTCAAAAACCTATATGCAACGGCCACACATGTGTACACATACATTTAGCATTGGTTAGTCCTTTCTTGAAAATAGTTCACCTGACACAAAAATGTATAGTAGCTTGAAGCTCAAATCTAGTTAACTTGTTCTTATTTCTATTTTTGTATTTTTTTTCAGCCTTTAGTCCTACAGCTCATTTAAACCCTTTGGAGGATGTTTACAGTGAAGTTACCAATGCTGTGGTTTGATCTCTTTAATGTCTCTGAAAAATGTACTAATTTTAGCTATCTTATGTGCATGTGTGCACGTTCTCCGATTTGAAATACCCTGCGGTCTCTATGCATTCTCTCACTCTATCAATAGTTACAACAGATCCAGCTGACATCTCAGCAATTTATGTCAGTTATAATTATTCCCTACAATAAAGATCAAATAAAAAACCCAGCTTCCCAGTAGCTCTCCTTCACAACCCCGGTGTTCACAGCATATAACGTGCATATCTGACAAACAGAAGCTGCTTGACCCGAAACCAGATACTGAATCTTATCTCTGTAAATATGCAATATACTCATCATAGTAGCTTTTCTTTTCCCAGTGCAATACCATAAATCAAGGGTTTAGTGCAAAAAGGTCCCATCTGCAATAGCTGCCAGGTGTTGGATTTGGCAGATATAACACTTGATAAGAACATAACTTACAAATGGAAGCTATTGCAGATGGGGCCTTCTTGCAGTAAACCCTCAAAATGCACACTGAGTCATCAAAACTAAGGTGGTTTCACAGTCAACTTTCCCATCAACATGCGGTAATATTCTTGATTGACTGGAACCACCATCTCTTGTTTCTATACAAGGTGGGTGAACACAAGGGTGGAACTTTTCTGTAGACTACACAGGGCTATGTGCAATCATTTCTGTCCATCTACAGATAGAAAATGTAAAATTTCACATTTCTAGTAGAGAAGATAAAATCTTCATGTAAGATTATTAGATTAGGCCAGGGGTTCTCAATTATTTTAGCTGAAGGGCCAAAAAATGCAGAACATATTTGAAAGTTCCGTACTTAAGGGCCAAATACACCTGAATTTCTTATGTTCCCTTTATATATTTTAGCAAGTCAAGGGCCAAGCATCAATGGTTGGAGGGCCGGATTTGGCTTGCGGGCCGTCTACTGAGAACCCCTGGATTAGGCAATATGATACTCTAGCCAACAGTGCAGATGATATGAATATCCTCAACATTTTGAGGCAAAGGGATCATGAAATGCCTCTTTGATTGGGTTTGGATGGAATGAATATTGAGAAGATGGGATGAACTATAATACTACAGATTTTGTGAATAGCAACTGCCTGTATTCTTAAATAGTTAATATCTGAAACAGCAACAAATTGTTAGGGAGTAACCTATTATTTATAATTAAATAAACAAACCAATGGCCATCTGCTGAGAGTTCAACAAAATTCCATGCTGGTTACTAGATGTTGGCCTAAATAACTACATTCCTGAGTCAGTAATCATGGGAAGTACCCAGATGAAAATTGGATTAAATGCTCATCACAAATTAAGCAAATGTCTGCTCCTTAATCAGGTTAATTGACCACATGCTAACTTGAAGTGGAGTTTGAAAGGGATTGACAAATAAGCTGGGGAAAACCAGGAGGGGAAGGCCCTGTCTGATGAACTAAGGGATAAACGGTTACAATGAAAAAGGATAAACTAATTTGAAAATTTATATTAGCTTATAAATCAGAGATAAGTACAATTCCATGAGCTACTGTAAGTGAAGGGGAATATCACCAAATAGTTAAAAGAATGGAAGTATTTGAGAAATTTGTCATACCACCTCCTGCAAGTTGAGAAGCAACTCAAAATGTACACTAAAAGCTGATTGTGTTGCACACCAGTACAGAATAAACAAAGATCAATAATGTACGTGTTACTATTGTACATTTAAAACAGAGTTCAATCAAGAGAACTATATTCAGATGTTAAACAATAATCTTAGATCACTACTCTGTAAACTCTGTATTAGTGCTCATCAACTCATGATTGAGAAAGGATGTTACATTACTCAATTTACTCCTAGGATACCAGCTGAAAATCGTATTTGTTGTTTTTGTGATCTGAATGCTATTGAAGATGAGTTCCATTTTGTCATGAAATGTCCTGCCTATAAAGACATTCATTCCACTCTTCGTTCAAATTAATGATGCTCTTGTTACTGAAAATTTATCTGATATGGACTATTTTGTGAAAGTTATGTGTGCTAGTGATTTTGATGTTATTAAGGTAGTTGCAGATTATGTTAGATCAGCTTTTAATGTTCGTGCTACCTTGATACATGACTTGTAATAAGTTAGATGTACTTGTTTACTTAAGTCATATTTTATGTAACTTTTTGTGCTTGTATTACAGTTAAATTTAATTGCCCATACATCACTTTGGTTACAAGCATGATCTATTCCTGGATTCATCTTGGCAGTATCCATCCCATGTGGTAGGTCACTTCTGAGGAATCCTTTTTTTCAAATGTTTACTTCTGGGAAAGTGGCATCTTGTGACGAAATCTGTGCTTATTGTGGTTATGTTTAGTAAGGGCAAACAGATTGAAAATGAGCATTTAGGAGCTTTTAGGGTGTAAGGTGAAGACAACAAATCAATAACAAAAACATGAGAGCAAACATTCTGCATGTTTCTATTTTCTCCGTATTTATTTTCTGAAAAATCATGATCCGTCTCACCATCACGCAGCATGTTTCTACCAAGGATCAAAGCTGGATCATCACCCACATTCAGTATTTTCGTCTGTGGATGGCATTTTACCAGGTGACGTCAGGATGGTTCGGGTCAATTGTTTGTGTGTAACACACCAAGATGCCACAAAATACAAACTGAAAAACCATCACTGTACTCCCAAATTTCTTGCTGCTGATCCTCATTTGCAGACAATGATTATTGAGCAATCATTTGTAGACGGATGACACGCAATGAGAAGCACAGCACATGCTTGTGTGGGATGTTTCCTGGTGGGGACAAATGAGAACGGTTCTCAATGCAATAACTATATGCAAATTCATGATTTATTTGAAAATTGAGGGCACCCTCCTCGGGAAATCTCCGAGTCAGCCTTTAAGGTTGAGTACAGTATACATTTACTGTTATTGAATACAACTTGAAATTTGAATTCATCCCTTGTGGAACTTGGGTCTTTTATGGTACTATAGTAATTGTGTTCAACTGGTTAGTTCTGTGGTGCAGCATTACCTTTTTTAACCTTTAGTCCTACAGCTCATTTAACCTTTGGGAGGATGTTTACAGTGAAGTTACCAATGCTGTGGTTGTCTCTGTTAAGTTCTGAAAAAAGTACTAATTTAAGCTATCTTTGGGCATGTGTGCACGTTCTCTCCGATTTGGAAAATACACTGCGGTTTCTCTATTGCATTCTTCACTCTATCAATAGTTGACAACAGATCCAGCTGACATCTCAGCAATTATTTCAGTGATTAATTATTCCCTACAATGAAGATCAAATAAACCCCCAGCTTCACAGCTAGCTCTCTGCACAACACGGTGTTCACAGATATAAGCGTGCATATCTGAAAAAACAGAAGCTGCTGACCCGAAACAAGGATACGGATCTTATCTCTGTAAAATATGCAATATACTCATCATAGTAGCTTTTTCTTTTCCCAGTGCAATACCATAAATCAAGGGTTTAGTGCAAAAAAGGTCCCATCGCAATAGCTGCAGTGTTGGATTTGGAAATATAACACTTGATAAGAACATAACTTACAAATGGAAGCTATGACAGATGGGGCCATTCTTCTTCAAAAACCCTCAAAAAGGACACTGAGTCATCAAACAACTAAGGTGGTTCCCGCTCAACTTTCCCATCAACATGAGTAGTGGGTAATATTCTTGATTGACTGGACCACCATCTTTGTTTCTATACAAGGGGTGGGGGAACAACAAGGGTGGAAACTTTTCTGTAGACTACACAGGGCTATGTGCAATCATTCGTCCACTACAGATAGAAATAAAATTTCACATTTCTAGTAGAGAGAAGAGTAAATTACTTGCATGTAAGATTATTCGATTAGGCCAGGGTTCTCAATTATTTTAGCCTGAAGGCCAAAAAATGCAGAACTATTTGAAAGGTTCCGTACTTAAGGCCAAATACACATGAATTTCTTATGTCTCTTTATTATTTTAGCAAGGTCAAGGCCAAGCATCAATGGTTGGAGGGCCAGATGGATTGGGTGGGGCCTGTCTATTGAAACCCTGGATTAGGCAATAATTATCTAGCCAACAGTGCAGGATGATATGAAGATCCTCAACATTTTGAGCAAGGATCTGAATGAAATGCCTCTTTGATTGGGTTTGGATGGAATGAAATATTGAGAAGATGGATGAACTATTACTACTACAGATTTTGTGAATAGCAACTGCCTGTATTTTAATAAATAGTTAATATCTGAAAACAGCAACAAATGTTAGGAGTAACCTATTATTTATAATTAAATAAACAAATAACACACCACTGGCCATCTGCTGAGAGTTTTCAACAAAATTACATGCTGGGTTTGTGTTTTAGTTTGGTTTGTGCGGGGGAGGGCCCATCTCTCTTTCGGATTTCTGCATCCTCCTACCCGACTAGATGTTGGCCTAAATAACTACTCTGAGTCAGTGATCATGGAAGGTACCCAGATGAATGAATTGATTAAATGACTCAGCACAATTAAGGCAAAATTTTGAATAGATATTTTAAAAAGAAAAATTGGAAATTGACAAATGCTACTTGAAGTGGCGTTGGAAAGGGATTGACAAATAAGCTTGGGAAAACCAGGAGGGGAAAGGCCCTGTCGATGCGGTTCGTAATTTCAGAATGCAGATGCAGAAACATGCAGAGTTTTTAGGTGTGAGTTTTCAAACACTATTTTTGAGTTACGATGCATTCAGTACTTGGTTCCAGTTACTTGATAGCCTGATCACAAGTCTCAGTATCAATGCCATGTTATAGTATATGAATTAGCAGTTGTGACAGGTGGGTTTCCACTCAATGTTACGCAACCCAGAGTACACACAAAATGTCATGTGAGGGAGGACCCAGAGGAAGAGCATGAAAGGATTTTGTTATTACCAGATGTGAGTCTGTATATTAAAATTGGTTATAGTTTGAGGGTTGACAAAAGGTGTGTGGAAGAAGACAGTCAGTGTGCACATGTAAGGTACTGCCTTTTTATCATTGTGTGTTAGAAAATTCTTTTAACCAGTTGGGATAGAGGAGCAATATATGGGGGGGATAGAAAATTGGATGTGTCTTTTAAGTCTTTCAAGGTCTGAAAGGATGATTGTTTTTTCTTTTGCTCTTCGTGCCAGACGATTTTATGGTATGGAGACTGGGGTGTATGCACCGGGGTAATTATAGCCCCTTTGGCTTTATTTGGGAGTCTTCATATCAAGGTTGAGAGTTACATACACACAACGCTGCAGACCCACATTAAACACCAACCCACCAATTGCAACAAACTCCACAAAAGGCCCGTGGCCGTACCGACCGGGGGGGGCAAGTTGCCCCCTTTGGCTCGAAATCGGGACGATATGGACAAAATAGCATTTTCATCCTCTTTTTCGGGGAAATGTCGACCAATTTTCAGCCTACCTTTGGGCAAAATTAAAGCAAGTCTGGCAATTTTCGCGCGCTCGCGCGCGCATTTGGTCAAATCAGACTCAACCGGAGCAAACCACCAGGACGACCTACGAATTCTTCCCTCTGGCGGGACGGACTTGGAAATTTGCCCCCTCGGATCGACTACATCGGTATACGCCACTGACACAGGCACAAACAATGTCAGACTTAAACATGCAAGCACTCGTGAATTAAGGGCCAATAGGCCTACTACAAGGATAAATGATGAACCAGTGAACCAAAAATCATTTCCATGAAAGGGTCACATTTCTGATTTTGTTGATGAAAAGGTAAAAAATTTAAAGAACCTAGACAAGACAGATCCACTTTTTGGTGATGAGCTGTTCAAAAGTGGAAAAGGACCATCTTAGGGATAGGTCTACTTTTACCAACTTGGGCCATGATAACAATGCATTCAATTTCTTAGCCGAGAGGAAGAAAGTTTTTATCAAGATGTAAGCCCGGGGATGTAAGTGGGTTTTGGTGTCTTTTGTGCCGGTCTTCTGTAATTGCAGACAGACAGAACAGACACACACACACACAGTTACACTTACAGATTATTACAATAACAATTTAGCAACTGTGTACATTCCAAGTGTGGAATCTTTAGCCAAATTCTAGTTTAATACCCTAATGTGAATAAATTATCTCCAGTCCAGTCCACCAATTTTATCAATGGGCAAGCAATTACATTTCTGTGGCAGATTTACAACTTGCATAGTTTGGGACTGCCATTTAATGGTTCAATTGCCAAGTCCATTAACCTTCTCTACCCTGTCCACAGGAGACCTTCAAACTTAGCTGAACAGGCAGTTCATATTTATACTCAAAAGACTTGTGCTTAGGTGGTACCTAAACTTAATGCCAATAAAAGAGTTAAAACTCCAATGTGGTGGGACTGTCGCAAATTTGTCTCTGACATTTTCTGAATTCTGGCATTCTGCAAAATACAGAGACCCGCTGTCTGATGAACTAAGGGATAAACGGTTACAATGAAAAAAAAGATAGTAAACTAATTTGAAAAATTGTTATAGCTTATATAAATCAGAGATAAGTACAATTCCATGAGCTACTGTAAGTGTAGGGGAATATCACCAAATAGTTAAAAGAATGGAAGTATTTGAGAAATGTCATACCACCTCCGCAAGTTGGAAGCAACTCAAATGTACACTAAAAAGCTTGAGTGTGTTTGCACACCAGTAAGAATAAACAAAGATTCAATAATGTATGTGGTACTATTGTACATTTAAAAAACCGAGTTCATCAAGAGAAACTATATTCAGATGTTTAAACACCACCCTAATCTGAGATCACTACTCTGTAAACTCTGTTTAGTGATCATCAACTCATGATGAGGAAAGGATGTTACATTACTCAATTTACTCCTAGGATACCAGCTGGAAACATCGTATTTGTTGTTTTTGTGATCTGACTGCTGTTGAAGACGAGTTCCATTTTGTCATGAAATGCCCTGCCTATAAAAGACATTCATTCCCCACCTCTTCGTTTCAAATTAATGTGCTCTTGTACTGAAAATGTATCTGATATGGACGATTTGTGAAAGGATGTTGGGCTAGTTGATTTGATGTTATTAAAGGGGTTAGTTCAGATAGATATGTTAGATCAGCTTTTAATGTTGTGTGCTACCTGATATATGACTTGTAATAAGTTAGATTGTACCCTGTTTACTTAAGTTCATATTTTTGTACTTTTCTGGTTGTATTACAGTTAAATTTAATTGCCATACATCATTGGTTACAAGCAGATCCTATTCCTGGAATCCATTCTTGGCAGAGCATCCATGTGGTAGGTACAACTTCTGAGGGAATCCTTTTTTAAAATGTTTACGTTCTGGGAAAGTGGCATCTTGTGACGAAATCTGTGCTTATTGGGTATGTTTGTAAGGGCAAAACAGATTGAAAAGAGCATTTAGGAGCTTTATGGTGTAAGGTGAAGACAACAATCAATAACAAAAACAGTGAGAGCAAA
This sequence comes from Ophioderma brevispina, assembly GCA_023653785.1. Lineage (NCBI taxonomy): Eukaryota > Metazoa > Echinodermata > Ophiuroidea > Amphilepidida > Ophiodermatidae > Ophioderma > Ophioderma brevispina. Next base: position 64,777 of record JAMKCH010073566.1, on the reverse strand, counting down.
ACCTCCTCTGCAGTTTATTTCCGTATTTATTTCTGAAAATCATGATCCGTCTCACCATCACGCAGCATGTTTCTACCAAGGATCAAGCGATCATCACCCAATTCAGTATTTTCGTCTGTGGATGGCATTTTACCAGGTGACGTAAGGATGGTTCGGGTCAATTGTTTGTGTGCAAAACCCAAGATGCCACAAAAGACAAAATGAAAAAAACCATCACTGTACTCCCAACTTTATGCTGCTGATCCTCATTTGCAGACAATGATTATTGAGCAATCATTTGAGACGGATGAACACGCAATGAGAAGCCACAGACATGTTGTGTGGGATGTTCCTGGTGGGGGAACAAAGAGAAAAGGTTCTTCATGGCACAAACTATATGCAACTTCATGACAGGGGGGGTAGACAGCCAACCTAACAGCAACGGCAAATTCAAACCGGCCATCAACCTTCCGGGGGTGTTAGTCTGTTTGAAAGACTTAACGGTAGGAGGGCGCCTTTACGCATATCGAACGGTTACACACAGCCTTGCCTAAAGACTGAGGCCTGGTCACGAATATTAAATCTAAATGACGTTTTCTTGGGAAATTACACTATTTTGCAGCGGGGTTATCCCACTTACAGATTATTACAATAACAAGTCTAGCATACATGTTACATTACAAGTGTGGAATATTTAGCCAAATTATAGTTTAATACCATAATGTGAATAAAACTTATCTCCAGTCCAGGTCCACAACCTTATCAATGGGCAAGCAATTACAATTTGTGGCAGATTTACAACTTTGATAGTCTTGGGACTGCCCATAATGGTTCAATTGCCAGTCCATTTAACTTCTATACCCTTCCACAGGAGACCTTCAAACTTAGCGTGAACAGGGCAGTTATATTTTCATCTCAAGACTTGTGCTTAGGCTGGTAATAACTTAATGCCAATAAAAGAGTTATAACTCAATGTGGTGATGCTCGCAAACTTGTACTCTGCATTTTCTGCCCTTCTTGCATCTGCCAGATTACAGAGACCGCTGTCTGATTGAACTAAGGGGATAAACGGTTACAAGAAAAGGACAAACTAATTTAAAATTTATATTAGCTTTATAAATCAGAGATAAGTACAATTCCATAACTACCTTGTAAGTGTAGGACATATCACTAAATAGTTAAAAGAATGAAGTATTTGAGAAATTGTCATACCATCTCCATGCAAGTTGAGAAGCAATCAAAATGTACACTAAAAGATGATGGTGTGGTGCACACCAGTACAGAATAAGACAAAGATCAATAATGTAGTGCCTTCTATTGTACATTTAAAACAGAGTTCAATCAAGAGAAAGATATTCAGATGTTACAATAATCTTAGAGCACTAATCTGTAAACTCGTATTAGTGATCATCAAACTCTGATTGAGAAAGGATGTTACATTACTCAATTTACTCATAGATACCAGCTGAACATCGTATTTGTTTTGTTTTTGTGATCTGAATGATATTGAAGATGAGAATTCCATTTGTCCATGCAATGTCCTGCCACTAAAGACATCATACACTCTTCCGTTAGCAAATTAAATGATGCTAGTGTTACTGAACAAAATTTATATGATATGGACTATTTTGTGAAGTTATGTGCTGCTAGTGATTTTTGATGTTATTATAGGTAGTTGCAGGATTATGTCTGATAAGCTCTTTAATGTTCGCTGCTCCTTTATATATGACTTGTAATAAGTTAGATGTACTTGTTTACTAAAGTCATCTTTTATGTAACTTTTTGTGCTTGTATTACAGTTAAATTTAATTGCCCCATACATCAATTTTGGTTACAAGCATGATCTACTCTGGATCCATCTTGGCAGTATCATCCCATGTGTAGGTCACTTCTGCAGGAATCCTTTTTTTCAAATGTTTACTTCTGGAAAAGTGGCATCTTGTGACGAAATCTGTGCTTATTGTGGTTATGTTTAGTAAGGGCAACCAGATTGAAAATGAGCATTTAGGAGCTTTTAGGGTGTAAGGTGAAGACAACAAATCAATAACAAAAACATAGAGCAAATCATTCTGCTGTTTCTATTTCTCCGTATTTATTCTGAAAAATCATACGTCTCACCATCACGCAGCATGTTTTACCAAGATCAAAAGCTGGATCATCACCCACATTCAGTATTTTCGTCTGGGATGGCATTTACCAGCGTGAGTCAGGATGGTTAGGGGTTCATTGTTGTGTGCAACACACCCAAAAAAAAGATGCCACAAATACAAATGAAAAACCATACTTTACCTCCCAAAGTCTTGCTGCTGTCCTCATTGCAGACAATGATTATTGAGCAATCATTTGTAGACGGATGACACGCAATGAGAAGCACAGCCACATGCTTGTGTGGGATGTTTCCTGGGGGGGACAAATGAGAACGGTTCTCAATGCAATGAAAACATATGCAAACATTCAATGACAGAGGGGTAGGCATGCAACTAACAGCCAAACGGCAACATTCAAAACCGGCATCAACTGCCGGGTGTTAGTCTGTTCAAAGACTTAACGGTAGAGAGGGCGCTCTTACGCATATCGAACGGTACACACAGCCGTGACTAAGACTAGGGCTGGTCACGAATATTTAAAATCTAAATGACCGTTATTGGAAATTAGAATATTTTGCAGCGGGGTTAATCCATAACCCAGACGGATTTTTGAGCCAATAATTTTTTTCTTAATGTATAATGATATTCTAAAGATCCTTTTGAACAAAGGTTTAAGAGATGATTTTAAGGTCACTGGGACCGAGACTGCCATAGAAATGCACGTAGCAGTTCCACAAATTACCGTTGGGAAATACCCAATGCCCCAAATCGAGCCAGATCGGGTACTACCCCCCCTATTCATGATTTGATTTGAAAATTGAGAGGCACCCCCTTCCTCGGGAAATCTCTGAGTCAGCATGGTACAGTATACACTTTAGGTTATTGAATACAACTTGAAATTTGAATTCATACCTTTGGGAACGGGCTCTTTTATAGGTACTATAGTTAATTGTGTTCAAACTGGTTATTCTGTGGTGCAGCATTACCTTTTCTAACCCTAACCAAACCTCTAACCTTAGTTTTGATAATTCTAAACAATAACTCCGCAGGGGCTCTACTGAAAGTGAACAACTAACCATTCTCCCATACTACACACCCCCCTCAACAAAATCTTTGACTTCTCCTGTCTCAATGTTGTAGTCAGCCAGCCCCCAGGGTACAAAACTGGACATAAACAAGTCCAAAAGAAAAATCTTCCTTAAAAAACAAGAGCAAGTTAGACAACCTTTTCATTATGGGACCTGCTTTCTCCATCATATCCAAAGATGCCCAATAAGATGTTGATTTCTCTAGTACCCAGACAAAAGCCCAATGAATCCATTCAACCCTACTGACCCCTTCCTTCTAGCAAAGCCTCAAAACATCAAGAACTTCAGTTCTGTATCTAACATCTTTCATAAACCTCCCCCGGACCAACCTGTAGCCAATTCCCAGATGACTCCAAAACATTTCCCAGAGACATCAAAAGGCATCATTGTTGTTCTGACAAGATGTTGAAACACAAATTAGAACTTGATGTGGGAAATCTTCTTGTAATTAACTGTGAAATGTGTACTAACTAGTAAAACAGTTCGCCTGCATCACTCTGTACCAGGCCTGGAGGGAAAATTTCATAAAATTGTGACAGTGGGACGTTATTGCCATGGAGGAAAATGAAAATGTGCACAAGACATAACTTGCTATCCCTCGTCGAAATGGTTAAGTCTGCCCATTAAAGTGGGGGTCTCACAAAAGTACTAGTAGATTGAGGATATGCACGTTATGCAATCATATCCCACATTCCTAAAAAATCATTAAAAGTTTAGATTTCAACCAAAATCAAAAAATTTCAGTCACAAATTTAACTGACCTGGACTAACTTGATGCTAGTAAATTTTCACACAAATATAGCTTGGTCTGGATTATATAACTTTGCAATTGACCTAACTGGATCAGTGATTTCCATTCATCCGTTAGTCACTCACTCTGCTTAAATCAAGAAGTATTGTGACGTCATTGCCTAGTGAATGGTAGCAGTGACTTTGTATTCCTTGTGAAAATTGCACTGAAGTAAAATAACTGCCCCAACAAAAATACAGAAGCTATACTTTGTTCATCACCAAATGGCAGACTCGCAAATTGATATAGAATAGTGCAGCGTAACTGTAAGGTGATGAAAAGAAAACCCTGTTTTACGGGCGAGTGGACCTTTCGAGTGAGGGTCGGTTCGGTCGGGCAATTTTTTTTTTAATTTTTTTTTTTGGAGCTCAAAATTGGCCTAAAATATCCCCAAAATCTTGAAAAATCAAGGACAAATGAAAAATTTTTACCAACAAATTTTCTAAAAAAAATTTGCCAAACCCAAAAATATTAAAAAAAAAAAAAAAAAAATGGAATTACTTTCATGCGCGGATAAACACGAGCCAAATAATTTTTGACTATTAGGTGATGAACAAAGTATAGCTTTTGACTATTCAGTGCAAATTACTGAATATTCAAACTTGGAAATACCATCCGTACTTCATACTTGTGCTTCATATGTGAAAGATTGAACATTTAATAATCGCAGCTGATTTCTGAAAATTTTTGGAAAACCTAGCTCTGGAGACCCCATTTTTGGGCCTCAATTCAGCGCGCCGGAGCTCCAATTTTTGAAATCCGGACGGCAACATACCTACCCGACAATAAAAAGTTGAGTACCCCCCATGGGTAATGCCCGAGAGTGAACCAAAGAAATAGAACAATGTCATTAATTCCATATTATTATTGCATTTTAGGCGACAGAACAGCTTACCAACTTATCTTCCTTCCCTCCAACCCTAACAATTGTTGCAGTTCAATGCTGCTTTCTTATATGACAGACTTTATCTCAACAAAACCATCTTCACATGAGCCAAAGTGTTTTCTCATCTACCGTCACCAATTGGTGACTCTTTCAAATATTGTTATTTGTATTATTTGTTGCTAACTTGTTTTATAAATTGTTGTAATGGAAAAGAGTGCTTTTGGGATGGGGTCATCATTAAAACAATTCACACACAATTTCAACTCTAGGGCAATCAAGAAAAATGATAACAGATACAACTAGGCATCCCCTTTTAAATGATATCATGAGAAAGCATCTGCAATGGAAATTTAGCACAAAGCAAAAAACCTAATTTGTGAAAAATAAACAAATAGTAAGGCCCTCCTTAAAAGGAAATCACGATAAGAAGCTTATTAAATTCTTGACTTAAATCCAGCAACGGTTCTGCTTCAGATCCTCTTTTCAGAAGCCACTGCAACCCAAAACAACTTAAGGTCTTAACTCAGTGGTTGTGCCATTATTGCCAATCCAAGCCTATTGTGTTTGCTATTGCACTAAAGGTTCACTAGAATGACTAGTTAGTGTGTCTGGGAGTACATCCTGGGATTTAAACAAACTAAATCAATGGTCACAGTCACAGGCCTCAATGAAAGAGAGTGATCTTGGAACTGCAGCAGGTGACTTTGGCAGAAGTTTTTACTCAGTTGGATGGAAGAACACTAGAGGAGATATTGAACCTATCCCATAATGCATTGGTTTTGAAATTGCATATCATGTGACCCCATACAGAGCCAGGCTATTTCCAACATGCAAATATCCAGACTTTATGCTCTTTTCAAACTAGAAATGTTACTACTGCATTCTTCTACTGCTGTACTGACCCTAGTGTAGTCCCACCTGAAATAAGCTTGAATTTAGGGGTGAGATTATAATGGTACCTCCATCCTAACATAAAACACATGGGCATCAAAATGTCAGACTTTTCTCAGCTAAACTTATTCCAGATATTTTCAAGTGTCAAATGAGACTTAATTAATATCGTAAATGAAATCATGATAACAAGAGATTTCCAAAACACTAATGATTATAACAAAAAATTGCATATAATCTGTTGATTTCCACTAAAGAATTTAAAATGGTAGTCATAGTCCCCACCAAAGAAATAGCAATTTTGATATCCGATGAAAGGCCTTATTTTTCTCAATGCCATCCTGAAATTTCAGTCTTCAAATCCATTTCTCTCCAAAGATAGTGACAAAAAACTGCTGTTTAATGGTTAACCATTAACATTAACAGTAGTGACTAGTAGTAGTGAATAGGGCATTGCAAAATGCATTACTGCTTCTTCCATCAAAACTGCAAGTTTGTTTCCCACACAACTTGTCAGTGAGTGTATGCAAGTGTCAGGCTCTCCAATCCAGCAGAGAACATGACACACTTGAATTTCTCGAGGGCTTTAATCCAGATTTCATTGATTTGGGAAAGTACGAATCTTGGATGCCATTAGATATATTTAACCTTAAAAGAGCGTAGTATTTAACAAATTTGGTTTGTTATTGTGAGAAATATGTGCCAATCCATGACTTACTGACAAAAATCCTAAGTGCATATTAGAACCAATATGGTATTTATGGAATTTTAGGCATGATCTTAAAACGCTTGTGGTTCTTAGAATTTCTCAGTCTTTATTCCTAAGTATTGATGTGTAGTACTGTATCTGTATGGAAGTTTGGAACTGTCTATTCTTAAACAACCAACCATATTTTAAGCAGGTTTAAACCCCCATTCAATCAAATAAAATAATTAAAATCAAGGCAGCCTCTGATCACAATGTCTTGCCCATTACTGGTGGGACTGCTGGGATCAACTTACCCCCCCCCCCCCACAAACCAGAATAACAAGTACATAAACTTGTACTTTTTTCTTTTTTTATTCTAAAACCGGAAATTATATCAACGATGATCCAATCAAAGCCTTAGTAGAGTTACAATCAAAGCATCAAACTGATCTAAGGAGTTTCACTGCAATAGAATAAAGTGGTCAGGTATGCCCCTTTTGAACATCTAATGCCCCCTTTGAACATCTAAAAGGACTCTTCAAAATCAAATCAACCAGAACCAATTAAAAGCACATAACAGGTCGTCCACCTCATCGGCATTTTATATTATTTCCCTTTTAAACAAATAAGTGAATCCATACGTTATTCCCACTGTAACCCAATCAGAGATAATTACCAGTAATTACGTTCACCTACAACTCCCGCCAAATGCTGCATTGTCATCTAGACTAGATCGATGGTGCTGATAAGAGGACATGGCATTTTGTGGGTTTAAGGACATAAAAATGATCATACAGTTTGCATTTGTGGGAAAATTTGGTAAGATTTGGCTAGAGATAGTTCAGTGAACCGAATATAATTAAAGTATACAGATAATAAGGAGATCTGATCATACTGATGGTATCAAAACGATGCTTACAACTGGTGCAATTATTGTCGGGTTTTAGTGAACAGGTTGAAATCAATGGCATTAGCCTAGGCACTATCTCCACAGGATCTGAAACCAAACCCCTATGCTTATATATGCACTTATATCAAGATATAATTCTGGGCTGGAAAAAAGGTTCCAGAGCTTAGACATGCCACTCAATTAAACCATGGTAATGGGATAATTCAAGTAAAATCAATCTTAGGTAGTAAAAGTTTATCACCAGAATGTGTAACTTGCTTGACTAGTACAAGTTTAAAGTTAGGATCTTAAGTTACAGCGTGTTTCTATTAAGCATATGGTATTACCCGTTATTTTTGCCTAGTAAAAAAAGTTTGTCTCAGCTTCCCAATCTAATTGTAAAAATTCACATTTTTAAAAAGGTTTTAAAAGATTTGTAACATTTTTTTAATACTGAGCAAGGATGATAAACGGGGGAAAATTTGACCGTGGAGCAGCCCACAAAAAGAAGTGGTCTAAAAATGCAATTAAAAAAAATTCCTGCAAAGCGCATAGCATTTTTGACTTGAAAAAATGCATAGTGCTCATGGTTTAGAGCTAAATGAAGCTGAGACAAACTTTTCCTTTTTTTCTTTCTCTCTACTGAATGGATGTTTGCCGGTGTAGACGAATGAGAATAGTTCTCACGATAATAGGCCTAACCCTACGATACACTTCATCAAGATTATGTTGGATACCACACTTGGTTTGAAGAGTCCGTTCCGTAGTCCCCCACTTTACCAATCTAGCGTGGTTTCGAAATAATATCCAGTCTTCGTGGCATATTCATGCAAATCATGTTGCTCCTGGCATTTTGAGACAGCATCATCCACCTCTTTAGGTGGATCACGGTGAAGAAAGGAAGGGAAAATGTTGACAAAAACTTTGTGACCCGTGTTGTTTCTACTGGAGGTCTTCACCCAACATGAGCGGCATTTTCGGCATTTACTAAAAATCACTGTTCAGTAGAAATACACAATAGATAGGAAAGGAATAGGGTGACCCCTTTGGAAATGATTGACAAATTCTTCACATTCACAAAACTCACATTCACATAAATAAATTTTACATATGTAGCAAACTTTTGTTACAGACTTTGTGAGCTACAAACATTCAGGAATTTTGCCATATGGGCAAATCTTGTGAGGTCTAATCGAGTGGCTACATCGCATTTAAATGCATAAACATGCAACATATTTCTTGTTATACAGTAGTTAAACAAACCTCGTTTTTACATAAGAGCAACAAGATTTGGTCTAATGATCATACCACACTCTAACGGATCAAACTTGATATCCTATGCCAATTCCCCCTCCAATTAACCAATCCCTGTTGCATTGATTAAGTTCGGACCAACACCAAGGGACGTCACCACATTCTGAACCCACTGAAGGGATTACTATTACTACAGGGATTGGATTAAGGACAAATCAAAGATAATCCACATCATCTTGTTTCAATTTTAATGGATTTTAATTGCTAAATGTTACAGGATGGAAAATGTGGAGTAAATGTGAATGATTTTCCAGGGTTTATTTTTTTGTCTGTTGGCGAGAGACCGATTTCTTGTTCCCTGGCGCTGGCGAGGTTGGGTTGCGTGCGTGACAAAAAAATGCAGGCCTATATGGGATACAATCGGCTGCCTTCTCCCACATGGTTTGGGGGTCTTATGTCAAGAGGGGGTAAAGGATTGCATTTGGTGGTAACAAACAAAACTACCCCAAATTGCAAAACAGAAACATTCGTTTTTGTTAAATGACTCGATCGTGCACATAGTTTAAAGGCACTACAGTGATTTGGTAAAAATCAGAAGAAAGCGAAAAAAATCACCAAAAAATTTTTTTTTGCATGTCTGTAAACAAATATATCCTAACCACACCCTGAAAGTGATAAGACTGAATAATCTAATAAGGACAAAATAGTATTTTAGCTCATCTGTCCTTATGGAAACACTCTTACTACCCAATTGGAAACACAATGCGGTTTTCTTTTCTGACAATTTTTCAGTTGCAAACATAATTTTATTTTTATAGAGGATCGGAGAGAATATCTATTTCCCGTTCACATAAAGCACTAATTGAGATCGCATCGTCATAGATCTGCTGGAATCATGCATATAGGCCACCCATTCCCAACCCTTTAAATACAAAAAAAAAAAAGAGAATGTATCAGAATTACCCTTCAATTTGAAGAAGCTATTCCTGCAAAATGTCAAGATTTTGCTGTTTTGGTGAGAAGAAATTTGTTTTAAGAGTTGGAAACATTTAACAATGTATTCGCAACACAGAACATCAAACTGGGGAACATATTTTACACAGCATGAAAGGAAGAATCTGAAATAAAAAACAAGACAACAAAGTATAAAATTTGGGGAAATAGCAAGTTTCATGATCATAATGCCCCTTTAAGAACTGTTGCACAATTGAGAGGAAATGAAGAAAGAAAGTGCATAACCACCCTTTTAATTAAGGACACAAAAAAGATCAATTAAAAACCCATTAATTAAGAATACTTTTTTCACGTAAAGGTCAATTCTTTACCAAAATAAGAATTAATCTATTACACTAACAGTTCTTTGTGTCAGTATGTTAAGAATGGGTGGACAGATGACTCTACCTTTAATTTTTTTTTTTTTCATAGCACATGGTCAACTAGCAGCTGGTTAAAAAACCAATTTTTTTGCAACAATAAAGCTTAACTTTAGTTTTTGTTCCATTAGCAAATTTTAAAATTCTTAAAACATCAGGGAGGGGGGCAAAGTCAATGCAGCTTGGATCAAGTCCGAGACGATGCAGGTTGGAACCAGGAATGGATCAGCAGTGGACGCCTCAAAAATGTAATGAAATAATGAAAAGCTTGTAGATGCTCTGATTCTCTGATCAATCCAACCCCTTCATTCCATCCATAACAGTCCCATTTTGGAATTGTGTAACAACATGATTTGAGGTGAGTCAATCCTTACTATGTGATTCACCATGTTCAATGCCAGTACTGTGGGTTTTCAATCTCCCCTCCTTAAGCTCTTACAACAAATTGAAGGGCTTTGCACACGCTTGTGTAGTTACGCACGACTTCAGATTTGATTTAAAAATCTGATTTGATCAGCAAGTAATAATAGCTATGATCACACGGAAAGCTTACATCTGGGTTGTTAAAGGTAACATACCAAAAGTAATCCACATGGTGGGAAAAAGTTTGGAATCTAGGAACGCTCTTTCACAAAATGTGGAAATCTTTGGGAAAAAGGGAAAAAAATGCGATTGTTTCCTGTGATATAAATAAATTTTTTCTCAGCCCTGGTAATCCACACAATGACCTTAATTGACCTGGGGAAGTATTACCTTGCTGTAATCTATGGTCAAGTTCAATGACTGTCCCTGAGTACTATCACTTTGGTCTAGTGAGTTACAACTGAGACACTGGGGGGGGGGGGCTTCTCAAGTTTGGTGGGTAGAGAAGAGTATGCCTAAAATGGACCATAGCTATACAGAGATGCGATTTTGGGCCAATTACACAAATTGCCATTTTTTCCCCAGCAAATTTTGACCTTTTAGTAATTGAAATTTTGGCTTTAAATTGAGGAAAGGGCTAATATAAAATAATTTTTTTTTAATTGTGGAAAATCTACCCAGGCATCCCGTTGCTTACCAAAATTGGCAAAAAAGGGGTCAAAAAATTATACCAGAAGCTGAAAATGAGGACCCATGTTTGCGGCACGTCCCGTATGTTCATTTGTATTGAGTACCCCCTCCCTCCATGGGATTTTGAATCGGAATACTGTATAGTGGAAATTTTCGGTTGCGGTTTTATTTTAGTGAATTTCGCGAGTGAACATAAAACGCGGAAAAATAAAACTTGTGAAAATAACTTTTTCCAATAGATTGTATTGCATTGAGGTAACACCGTGAAATTCTCCTCGCATTGGCAAAATGTTAAAATTGCGAAAAGATATGTACGCGGAAATTTCCACTTATACAGTACTCATTCCTCAAGGGCCAAAACCCCCAAGGAAGAATTCTACCCATCTGAACAAATAACAAGATCAGTATTTGAGAATAGGTCCACTTAAATTCCATGTTGACATTTACTCCTCTTCTTTCTGAGCTCACGTGTTGGGAATGTGGCATTGGTATCAGCCAATCCACGGGGATTGGGTGGTTGAGGTGACTATTTTCAACATGGCCGATTGACATAACCACATGTGGCCAACTGCCAAACAGGAAGATAACCGTGAAGATTCAGAGCAAATATGACTGCCGTGTAAAGGTCAATAAACCTGGCATCAAAAACATCCGAAATGGATGCGATTGAACCGCTTTGTGTTAATATCACCAGACACACTGGGGTTTGAGAAGGGGTAAGCGAAGGATTGGGTATCGTTTTAATGAACAAACCATTTCTTTGGAGAAAATAGAGCCATCTTTTTTCTTTTTTATACAAGAAGCACAAACCAGCGATATTGGTATCATTAGAAACCTTATATTTTTCTCATTTTATCTAATTGCCAAATTTACCGTAATTTTGCTCAAATTTAGGCTAAATTCCCAGAAGAGGAATGAAAATGCATATTTTGGTCCTTATCTTCCCGCTTTTTTTAGTCAGTGGGGGCAACTCCCCCCCCCCCCCCCCCCCCCCCCCCCCCCCGGTCAAAATCTTTTTCAGAAGAAATGAGATAGTTTTTTGATACCAAAATCTCAGGTTCGATGGGTGAAACTATTTGTGGTTATTCAAATTCTTGAACATTTGATATCTAAGTGTGTAGTAATTTTAAGTTAGGTATGTTGCAAAACATTATGTATTGTAATACTCACAATTATCACCCACATTAAAATGTAATTTTTTTGGAATAAATGTGTTGGCAATGGCATGATTCCCATGAAACAATTTTTTTTTGTTATAAACGGGTGTGGCAATTTTTAAATAGTAACATTTTCAGGCTAAAGCAAGCAATTGTTCAGATTTTAATGGGAGTAGGCTGTGTGTGGGCTCATGTGGTCTCAACAAGGTATTGTGGGCTTATCGGTTTCCCAAGAGTCATAGTTAAAATGCTCAGATGACATCACATCCAGGGCCATATGCAGGATTTATTTTTTTTTTTTGGGGTGTAGGACTTCGAAAAAGTGGACCTAACCCCCCCAATGGTCCTTTTTTTTACCGTTTTGAATATTTCATCACAAAAAAGTGGACTTTTTTGGCAAAATTTCTCTAAATTTTGGACAGTTTTATCAAAAGGTTCAGCAAAAATTGCACCTTATGCCCCTTTTGTGGAATGGGGGGTGCACCCCCCTGCGTACGGTCCTGATCACATCAACACAAGTAAGCTGCACACATGCATCTCAATTTAAAATGGTGATATTTTAATCAGACAGACGGCATTGTTTCTACCAAAAAATTCCACCTCATTTTGCCATCAATTTTGGAAAAAAAAACACTTGTTTTTGTTCTGCTGATATATTCCTCTATTTCATGTGAAATGTTACCATAGATTGAAGCACTTTTTCACCTTCACTTTTGAAATTTCAGCATTCAAACCTGTTGATACTCGCGTAGGTGTAACATCATCTGGACATTTTACTATGACCTCTGGAAAAATGCTAAGTCCACAATAATCCCATATCAGAGTGAATTATGGGATAGGTCTAAAATGTCCTTTGTGCATGCACAAACAAGAGACATGAATTGGGCTATCTCATGTTGTGTCCTATAACTTTGAGCCAATTAGACAGATTGTATCATAGGTGGTCGTGCCCACAGGGTGAAAATGAAAACGATGGCATTTTAATGTAACACAAACAACATGAAATGACCCAATGTAAATAAGTCATCTGTAATACTTAGGCATAAGAGTTACTTTCTCAGATCACAAAGAGGATGCAAGACACAACATCATTGATATGCAACATCTGCCTTTGCAACAAACACATACTTTACAGAGTGCAAGTTTATTTATGAACTATCAAATTTTTATTTAAAAAAATAATTTTGTGTTATTTTCCTAAGGAATAAAGTGGTATATATTTAGAGTTTTATTCAGTTTGATACAGGTGTACCTCATTAATTTTTGATAAGTGAACGAGAAAGATGTGCAGGAAATTGAAATGCATAAAAAGGACACCAAACGGGCATTCCATCCTGATATTTGTGAACAGAACAGGGCTCATAGAGTCCCAATTAGATGTTTAACTTTGGTCCACCATAGAGTAACATGGAAAGGAGCTGATCATGGTGAGCACCCCCTCGATAGTGGGTATTAACGCAGTATGTGATCCGTTGTCCTTCCAAAGTGAACTCACCAATGAAATCAAATGGATCTTGTTTGTGGATGATATGCCTATTTAAAACACCGGCCACAAAACAGATATTGAGAGTACAATAAATCTTTCTTGGTCTTAATAAGGGATACAATGTTAGCCCCGTTTACAACTGGGCCAAAAGTTGAAGTGAATTCGATTGAGTCGTCATCGCTTCATCGATAAACACTTTCTACCTTTCACACATAGTTCAGAAAACACTTATTGTAGGTTTTCCTATATAACCTACTCTTAATGGGTACGGTGGGTGCTTATGTCGCTAATATAACCAAAGTTTGTCCACACTGCACTTTACCTACTCCACGATTTTTAATTCTCCTCCCAGCCCACCCCAACCAACAAATGGAATTCCCTATTGATAATTCAGACCTTTGATGCAAATTTTGATTGGCTTATGGGTTTTTAATCAAAACAGTACAAAATGGCAAATACATAAAATGACTCAATCGGTAACAAGACACCATCACATGGGTTTGTGGTGCCATTGTAGGGGAAGTCATTTATCATTCCGTAGGGTCTTAAATAAAGTATATATACTAACGGTGGGTGCATACTCCTCGCAGATGTCGGGCCGACACAATCTTTCAATCATTTTGCCACGCCGGAGATGCCATGGACATAAAATCGCATTGCATAAAATAGTTGATCAAAAGGCTGCATCTGCAAACATCTGTCGATGAAGTATGAACCTACCTTACAACTTACGAAACATTCTTTCAAAGAACTTTTCGCTTTGCTTCATTGATTCACCTGCAACTTTGGAATGGAGCAGTTTAAGGTGAATATCTTTATTTTTACTCGACTCTTTAATGAATACACCAACAAAGTTTAATCCAAAATCTCAGAGCCTACCTTTAATTATGGCTTACACTGCACAATCTCATACAGACAAACTCCAGACTAACCCTTTCAGATCAGGGTCTTTTTTTCTTCGATTTTGTGTGGTTTTGTTGTGTGTTGTTCCTAGCTCCATTTTACCCATCTACGTTCAGATTTTACATCTCAAAAACTTACAAGTTCATTGAATCTGTTCTTATGTCATACCCCCAAATCAAGAGTGCAACTCTTGATGCCCTCAAGAATATTCTAACTGACCTGTGCCCTCCTAGCTGGAGACTGCAGGGCAGTAGCCTACGTGAGACCGCCCCGGGGTCACACGAGGCTTTTTTTTTTTTTCGTAGTTAAAACGTCAAAGGACTACAGTAGTACTACAATAAGGCTAGCCGTGTTGGACCAGAAGCTTAATCCGACATGTCGTCGTTGTCTACCATGTAACTGTCGTAATAACTTAACGATGATAATTTCCATCGTTGGGCCCACTTTCTCTACCATGGTAATGTCGTAATTTACTGGGCAAATCGCCGTGTAACCGATTTCGTAGTTTACTTATCATGCTTACGGCAATGAACCGATGTGGTGGACATCGATGCTCGATGTCCAGAACTGTCTACGACCCGATTACACTAATTCACCGTGTGACCGGGACCGTGTAAATTATTACAGTAGTACCACAATAAGTATATTACGAAATAACGACGGAAATAGTGCTCGTGTGACGCGGGTCTGAGTATGCACAGAAAGACCTATCACCCACACCTGTAATTCGGTCCCTTTGATTGATGTGTTTTTGTTTTTAAAATCCTTTGAAGCAATCATTTTGTATACAACCACTGTCTTGTTATCGGGTTAAGTCCAATTTATCTCCACCATAAATAGAGAGCAATTCGGGCATCTTCTTAATTGGTCTTGTGGAGCCACTTGGCCATCGGAGCAAAAAAATGATGGTAAAGGGAATTGAATGGATGGTCATTTGTCAATTCAATATACTATGAAGTAAATCTGAAACACAATAGACATTTCAGTTATTTTAATGGTTCCAATTTCAATCCATTGAGCCAGTTTGTTAGAAGTAAATCCGCTACTTTTCTTTGTTGCATAAGAATAGGCGGGCATCTTCGAATTGGTGTAATAATATGGATTTAAGTGCATTAAAGAGTCGATCAAATATAAAAACACATTCCCAAATGCGACAGGACTTCAGTGATCGTTATCTGCATGTTTGTGTGTGGACCCACTACGAAAAACAAATAGGGGTTCTCATTTTTTAAAAGGGTAGACCTGCGGGCCAAATGCAGCATGCCAACCATTGATTATTGTCCCTCGACTTGCTCTAAAATATAAAGGGGAACCCATAAGAATTCATGTGTATTGGCCTGAAGTTAGAGAACTTCCAATACGTTCAGCCATTCTCTAAACCTTAGCTAATATAATTAACAACCACTGAAATAGGTTGTCCATTATGTGGTCAAAGTAAGTGTAGTTAGTTAGATAGAACAATATTACATGACCCTAAGCAACCCCTACAGGACCTTTGACTTCCTCATCTGTTAACCCCACATACGACCCTCGGTCATGATAAGCATACCAAGTATGGTTACTTAAACCATAACTGCAATTTAAAACGCTACATAAGTTGAACAAAGTGTCAATCAAAAGGTGTATAGAAATGTTGATGATGCACACCTTAAAAGTGCTACATTAGGGGTTAGTAACTAAAATATTTCTTAAAAAGGCACTTTTACCTACTTTTTTCTTAAAAAAAACCACTTTGGTCATTATATCGTAAACTAAATTCTGTTTGGTACTATATAGTAACAATCTTTACTCTTAAAAGACACTGTTTTAACCTTTTAACTTAATTTTTTCATTTTTGGGACTAACTACTCATTTTTCTTAAGCCCTCTTAACTTTCCGCACCGGTATGGGTAGGATGGGGAGACATGTTATACAGTAGCGCAAATTTTAAATAGGGCGGGCATGGTCAGACTAGATGGTCTGAATCAGTGCGTAACCAGCGGGGGCAGGCCCCTCCCTCCAGAACCCTTGCAAGCCCCCCAAATGAAAACAAACGTTTTTACATGAAGTCTATGGGGAAGGGACCCAAATTCGCCCCCAAAAATTTTTAAAACTCAAAAATTAAGTTCCCCCCCCCCCCAATTGGCAAAGGTCTGGTTATGCCACTGGAAAATCATTGTTATGCTTAATATGTCAATGCCTGAAAAAAAGTGGCGAATTGGGGAATGACATTCACTGGAATTGAATATTTGGGAGGGAAATTTTTGTTCTTTAAATAAAGAACTACATAAGAATGGACAGAAAATTTTGAAATCTTGGAAGGAAATTTGGGACGGTATTCCGGGAAATTGGAACATTTTTCCAGCCTGAATACAATTTGTTTTCCAATTGAAACATCGATTATGTGGTCAGTAATTATTACATCGCGTACAGGGGGGCGCCAGGCGGTAAAATAATAGGAGGGGCAAAAAATCATGGGGGGGGGGCAACAACCCAAAACAGTACAAAAGAACTCATTTTGGTTAAAATAAAAACCCCTAATTTTTGGGAAAATTTTAGGTTTTTTATTTTTCCTAAATTTTAAAATCTCAGGGGGGGACGCGCCCCCCAACCCCATTGGTGCCGCCCCTGAAGAGTATATTGTACGGGGTCTCCTTCAATGCCCGTTTTCACGAGGACGGGTATAAGATTGCGGCACTCTTTAATTAAGAGCATAAAATCTGACATAAAAAAAGGAAAATAAACTCACCATTCCCAAATCAATAGCGATGAAGGGATTTTGATGAACACATCCCATGTGAACTATACAAACACCTGCAGGTGTAAATGCCTGTCCTCACATTTTTAAATTACATTTGTTGGCATTATGTGTTACTTGTTGTCATCTTATTGACAATTTGTTCCTTTTACTTCATACATGACATATTAGGGTTGTCATGGGAACTACTATGCATTTAAAATATGATGGAATTAAGCCCGAGTATACTCCACTTCGCGCCCGCGATTTCGCGGCTGCGAAGAAACTTGACACTAATTTTTTTGATTGCCTCGGCGAAAGAATTGCTATCGCGCGATGGATTGGGGCTTCCGGAGAGTTGAAATTGTTCAAACTCTCGGCGATATCGCAGCGCGAAAGTTCTATGATTGATGTTCTAGTAACCAAGTCGGGCGTGACTCATGAAAACCAAGTTTGATCGCTCTTAAATAAATATATCTCACCATAATCACCCCCGGATAATCAACAACAATAATCCCACTGGAAAGTACATTCAATGGCCAAATATTAAAAGCAGGTGGATGTAGTGCGAAAATTCCAAGCAGTAGGATCACATGAGACCTTATATTTTAAGGATATTGTGAAAGAAGGTTTGTCAGTGAGTACGAAATCTTGTACCCACCTGAGTTATTTGCGCTCGCATTCCTACACGTGGCATGCAGGCCAACCGTGTACAAATCACGGGGGTACAAATGTAGGTAGACAGGGCAGTTAACAATTAAAAAATCCTTGAGATGTGCGAAATAAATGGAAAACATACAAATAGTCCAAGAACATGTAACTTTATGCTATGGGCCATATCAGCCTTTTGATCACAGGCCAGGATACAAATTTAATATAACTTTGACCTAGATCGTAAATAACGACGCTCATCTAATTCTAGTTGCTAGATATCGTTCAAAAAACCAGAGCTACATCGTCAAAATACGGAAAGGTATGTAATAAATCTCTAAATGGTACCAAAAGTGTCAACTGGCAAAATTAGTTGCCAATAAAATATACAGCAACGACTTCCTCGAGGAGAAGATTTATCGCTCGGACTATAGATGACTTTATGCGCTCGGTATTGAGATGTTAACATTCCATCGCAGCATGTGCGATGAAGCGATAGTGGAGGATACATCGGGCTTAAGAAATGTTATGTGGCAAGTTCAGTTCCAAATAGAGATTTAAAGGTGCTGATTTATTTTGAGGCAAGTTTTGAAAGGGTCAGTCCATCTACTGTAAAACATTTAATTCACGGCATACTAATTTAGCGAATTAGCAATACATCAGATTTTTCGCATTATAATTTCACTATTTGAATCAAACCTGCCTTATGTAGACTATAGTAATTCACTTTATTGGCGCAATTTAATTGAGCGATTTGGAGGTATTAGCGAATTAGCGAAATTTAAATTGCAAGCGAAAAATTTACTTGGTTGTACAGTAATTATTAGAAGAGGATTTTCTCATTGAAATCCACACAAATGATTTGTTTTAAAAGTTCAAGCTGCAAGAATATCACGTTAGATGAAAACTTGGTGAAATGACCAAGCACTGGCGTAAGTGTGTAGACATGACATTGATATGGCCTAGAATTTTGGTAGCGATGGTTGAACAGCAGTGGCCATAATGGGACGAACGATGATGATAGTAGTGAAAATGATGGCTGGTGATGATGCCGCTGGCGATGACAATGATGGTGTTGAATGGTTGGTTATGATGATGATGATATTGCTCATGTTGGTGATAGTGGTGGTGGTGTTGGTGTCAGTGGTGTGTCATTGGTGGTAGTGATGGTGATGAGTAATGACAAAAATTACAATAACCCTAACACGCCCATAGACCACAAAATACCATGCCACTGAGGCTGAAGAATGTCCCAAATCATGTGATGATGTCGTCATAAGAACACACATGAGCACAAAATCTGCGGCACCCTCATGGCTTGCCCTCCCTGGTCATGGGGCTGGGGCCCAGTGGTTCAATTCCCACCAGGATGTGAAATCTTTAGCTTCTATCCCTTTACCACTATGAGCTAGTAAAATCTCAATTCCCTTGACACAGTTCAGTAGCCTTCATTCACCAATGTATTTAGAAAATACACCCCCTGGTTTTTGGGTATGATATATGATACCCAGATCACACACGGTCAGTTCATGTTGATGTATGTACAAGTACAACCCACTTAACTGTGTCCTTGGTGGATGAACATATTGTAACTCATAGTGTACCCCTCATGTTCCCTGCCTCCCGGGAGATAGGCTAGAGGCCAGAGGGGCAACAGGGATAACAATGTTGATAATGATGATGTTAGCAAAACCAGCAGCAATAACACTAGTCGTGTCCACACGGAGGCTGAAACTCCGGAGTTTTCAAAACTCTGGAGTGTCGATCGGGATTTTTGACCGTGTGGATGCATTCGGGGTTTTACACTCCGGAGTTTTATCGAGGGTCTAGCGGGGTTTTATCCCCCTAAAAAAATTGGGGTGAAGCTCAACCGCCGATAACACTCCGGAGTGTTTTGGAGTGTCGTGCCGTGTGGACAGCTTCGGGGGATAGTGAGCTGAGGTGACCTCAAGAGGTCATCTTTGTTGACCAATTCCTGTGTTTGAATATCACGCGCGAAAGTCCACAGCTTCCGGTATGTCGACTTCCGGTCTACACTCCGATATGAGAAGCATAGGAGAATGGTCAGGAGGATTATTTCAGGGTTTTGGCCATCGTGTGGACAGAATTTGGAGTGAAGTAAAATAATTGGATTAAACTTTCACCTCCGGAGTTTCAAACCCTTGGAGTTTTGTGACCGTGTGAACATGGCTACTATCATTTTCATCCCATCAGAAATTCATATCATAGGATTTATTATCATCCAAAGAAACCATATTCGGTGCTTTCAATTGGTAACAAAGAAAGTATGCCAAAGGTTATAACCCTCTCATCTCATACACTTCTCATCACAATTTAATCTCAAACAAAACATCAATTAGTGAAATACTTCTGCATTTCCAGGTATGATTTATGCTGACAAAATGCTTCTTTTCAACACACAGGTCTGAAGTGGGACCAATTAGGTATTTGGTAACAGGTGCTGGTATGGGCAGTGTTAAGGTTTCTAGCGAAGTTCAAGTGGTTCATGTTAAATTTCTAAGTTGTTTATAATGTGAGGGAATGTTTCAAGTCCACACTAGTGTCAATTAGTGAAAGTTCTTCACATATTTGAAAACAAAATATTGCATGTCTGTTGCTCAATCACTTTTTGGCTTTCGAAACAGTTTTTTACTTGCTTCATATTGGTTTTAAGTCAGAATCGGCCATTTATTTTCACATTTAATAATATGCACAAGACTGACGCATCATGCCAACAAGTATTATTATTACAATTCTGCATCAAAACAGGTATTGAAATATGTCAAAGCTGGTGTTTTTAAGAGCAGTGTTTTGTAAACAGGGCAAGGCTACGCACAGTCAGTAATGTAACACATACAGGAGAGCGAGAAGAAAAAAAACAGACTGATTTTTGATCAGAATTTGCACCAAAAAAATCCTCTCAAAATGCGAGAGCTGAAATATGCACCCACATTTACTACATATCCCACGTAGTTACTTGAAAAATGTGTCCCCATAGCCTGGTGTTTTGAACCAATCTCATGATGCAATGCAATGTGCTATACTGTACTCTATTAAACACATGTCAGTCCTTTCTGACAAAAGTTGAAATTCATGCATTTCTGCACCTTCCCAAAGCCATTTCATAAATTAGTAAGGGAGCTAAAGTCATTCCAGTAAAGAATCAATTTCTCAAATTTAAATACAATATAAAATTGTTTAGCTTGTGTAACATGGTTAAACAATGGGTGTTTAAAAAAAGACCCAGAATATGATACAAAATTAATTAAACCACCAAAACATGTATTGGGCTGAAAAAAGAATTAGACATATTTTGATTTTTTTACTTATTTCTTTACTTTTGGTTTGGAAAATAATTGTTATGAACACCTTATTCTATCACATGTATTCCCAGCAGTCCAAACCACAAATCACTCCCATAAGACTCATTTCTAAACATTAAGTCATAGAACTTTATGCCAGAACCTGGTGGTGGACTGTATCTTGTCAGCCCAACTAATCAACAAGACCTATTAGCGACCTTAATCATCCCAAGCCCTGACAACCAAGTCAGGACAAGGCTATCCAAGTGATATATGACGCCCTCATTGTTCTTTTCATGTCACAAATCCCACGACAAAAGTGGAGGTATTCACCGCTATTGTCAGCTTTTGGTGTCGGGTTTTTGTAGGAGGATGTTAACCCTGTGAGTGTATTCAATCGTGTGCATTTCCCATGACGAAAAAGTGTGTGCTTGCCACGCGCCCGACTTTTACGACCAGAAGTGGGAGACAGTGAGAGGTTTGTTTATGTCTGCATTGCGGGGTTAATTGGTAATCTGATTGCAACACGTTCATGAAAAGAAATGAAAGGATTGTGCTTGGACAGAAAAACATATCTGTAGTTTCCTCTAGCAGCAACAGAAAGCTGGAATGGAATCTTGTTTTCAGTTAAAGGTGCACCAAGAGATTTCACATATCAGGTGTCCCTAAAAAATCGAAAGTACTGATTTTTGCCCTAATGTAAAGCTTTCCATCAAAAATATCCCCATCCGAAAGGATTTAAGCTGTGAAATGTTTCTTTGGTACAAAAATTGTGATATTTCTAATTTCATATAGGAGCAAATACAAAATTTAGCTTATGTTTTATATTGAAATATAAGCAAATCAAAATCACTTTTTTTCTGTTTTAAGATATTTCTGTAACGAAATACATAATAAGAAATCTATTGAGTGTCTAATTTATATAAATTACTATCATAAGACAATATCTGGGTGCCTCAAAATCTCTCGTTGCACCTTTAAGGAGAGATCCAGTGAATACAGCACTGGACTCATGATGTGAAGGGTGTGGGTTCGAGTCCCTCTCAGAGGGTGTATTGAGTCCACCCCACAATGCACCAGTTTGGGAAATTTCACCTCAATAAGGTCATGTGATCCCACAAAAATCCCATTTTTGACACATGAAAGCCTGACTTTCACACTAATTTATCACACAAAACACTAGTATTTTAGGCATTTTTAACATGATTAGGCCTGTAACCAGATTTTTTTTTTTGGGGGGGGGCATTTTTTTTCTTCAAAAGTTGACTTCCACCCTCCAACCTGTTTCAGCAAAATGTTAAACTTTTTCAACAACAAAACACATAAAAAAATAATTTAAAAAAACAATTCAGCCTCATGCAGCTAAAGTGATTTCATACAAATTCAAAAATTTAATTACTCAAAATAATTTCTTTACCTCAAAAGGACACCCCTACAAAATATTCTTACCAAGGGGAGTTTCTGGATGTAATTTTCCTAATGGAAAATGTGCATTTGAATGTTGAACCACTTCTGTACATGCAGAAAAAGCAATATCTAGGATTCGTGAGACATTTGTCTCAAAACATTTGTCTTAAACATAATGCCTGGTATTCTGAAAGTGAGTCTAACTTTAGACCCGGGTTTAAGCAAGGGTTAGTCCTACAAGAGTGGACCTTTTTTTCCTTCCAACATGCTCTAAAAGTGTGCTGTAATGGGTGAGAAAATCCCTCATGGATGGACTGTTCTGGCCCATCCATGAAGAATTTCCTCACTTATTAAATTTAACTTTCACAGTATTTTGAAAGGAAAAAAGTCCACTCATGTCGGGACTAAACCTGGGTCTAATGTTAGACTCCTTTTCAGAATACCAGTCATAGAGTCTGATTTAGGTTATTTTCTGGCAGCCTGCTATAATGTTGCGATTTGCTGATCTGAAACGTCGACAAAATCATCAAAATTCGCATTTAGGTATTGTGTTGATTTCTAGCTAGATTATACATTTTGATTACCATATTTGAAATCAGCATAAAAATGCATTTAAATGATTCCAACCAAGCCTTGTCTTGGTTCAGTGATTTTGGAGATGGCCAGTTCCCAAATAAGGTAATCTCAGGAAGCCAAACAATCATAGAAACACAAATTTGATTGGTTACTTTGAGGCTTACATCGTGCAACTAGCCTATCAGGTTTACTGTAAGAAAGGTAGGGCCCAGGGGTTAAGTACCCATAAATAAAGTTGTACAAAAAGAAATAATTTAAACAACTCATCTTCAAGCCTGGGGCATAAGTGTAATTGCCCAACCATGACTTTTTATTGCAGCAAATTTTCTATTCAACACCAACATCAAACTACACGCAACTCCACTTTGGCTGGAAAAATAGAGCACTTAAATTTTAATGTAGCAGTTATCTTTTAAGTTGTATCTATCAACCTGCTACAAAAAGGTTGCCGGCAAGTACGTAAAAATAAGTTGGCATTGTTCCTCAAACTTTATCGGTCTAGAAATACCGCTTGAAATTTAATGTAAACAGATCAACATACCAACTTGTGATGAAAGAGAACCTTAGATGTAGGAACATGTACACAATCATAAGAATCAAAAGATTGATAAGTAGAATTTACTCTAACTTCACATTTCTCTAGATAGGTGTTGTTTCCATGATTTGTATATTTAAAAACGGCTATATTAGGGTAACAAATTGGGTAGCGGCAAGAACAAAGTAGTACATATAAAACTGGTTATTACTGAAACTTATTCTCCCAAGTGGGAGAGTCATGATTTGATCATCCCTGGCGACAGATTCTGAGTGATACAGAGGTACTTATCACTGACTACTAATCATCTGTTATAAAAAAAATTTGGTTTGGGACATGTTTCCGACAGTCTGAAAGTAGCACCAAGCCTAAGCTTTGTTCACCCACCAAGTTTTGTGACTGTATGACCACTGGCCTCCGAAAAAGGGGACAGATACACAGGCAGACAGATAGACATATACACAAATGGGCAAAATTTAAAAGTTTAATTTTTTTTCAAAATTTTCCAGCGTTTCAGCAAAAATCAAAAACTTCTGCTCCAGAGTGAAGGAAATGTCAAAATTTTTATGAAATTGACTAATCCCTATTCTAATTTGGCATAAAAAGGGTCATTTACATACACCAGAAATAGCTGAAAATGAGATCCCTATGTAGCTACTAGTGGCACAATGGTCATGACTAGCATGATTAGCATTTTGTGTCAGAAATAATCTGCAGGCCGCCAGACGCCACCAGGTCTCAAACCTGTGTTTTTTTAAAATTGAGACAGACTATAGATCTATACAATCTCAGATGCTGATACAAGATTCTCAAAACTCCCAACACATACTTTTTAAAGCAAAATTCTGGGGTATTATTTCATACTTGTCACCATTTCTGAATGCCACCCTTTGTTTATATATATATATTATACATTTTATTTTACAAGTCTTCCCAAACTGCAAGGCAGCGCAACTACAAAACTTTTGACCAAGAAGTTAAAGAAATTTGGTATATATGAATAGGTGACATCCAAATTCCACACACTCATTTATTAAATTGGCCACTCTAAATGTTATCAAACCAACCTAGTGGCTTAGTTGACATCAATGACTAATTATTCTGTGCATGAAGAAATACTCAAAACTTGCTCTAGGGTGGACGCCGTTGCTGGTGGGTAGAGTTAACCTGGAGCAAATACTATTGTCTGAATGGAAGACATTATTAAAACTAGCTATTGTTAGCTTTTCTCTTGTTCAAATACAAGAAAGTTGTAATAATCATTACATCAAAATTGGCTTTCTAGTAGTCAAAAGGGCAAAGGCAGACATCACATGGTAGCTACAGTGATCAACTAAAATATGGATATTGTCACTAGTTCTAAGTTTTCAACGGGGTTTTCAACTTCCTATCATATGCATGACAGCCTAACTCACAGATCAAAACCTGTGGTGTGGTGTGGTGTGCAATGTGTGTAATTGGTATGTGTGTATGGTATTTGTGTGTATGTACGCACATGTATGAGCGTGTTTCTACTGCCGACACGGCAAAACGCGGCTTTTGCTGACCCGCTATGGACCCGGCTTTTTCCGCTATCTCAGCTGTTTCTATTGAAGGCACATACCGGTATGTGGCATGCTCGACTGCGCTTACCTCTATCATGTTTTCGACAGACCCAGCCGGGGTCACAATACATTCCCCGTTCCAGAAACTTCCATGCATTTCTTTCTCTTGAGGTGTGTTTTACATGTAGGCCTATTCCCACGTTACTTATTTTGTATTTCCTTTAATGGATGTTACTACCAGGACTAGGTGTAAAGTACAAGAATTACTAAGTGTTCATCATAAACTTTATTGATGTTGATTCCCTTCTGATATGAAAATAATAGGCCTAACTGCTGATGATTTGAACAACGCGCGTAGCGGAAGTCGCATTACTGGCGCGGCCTTGGCATATTTCCTGCCCAACACGGCAAATGCCGCTATCGGCTGTTTCTACTGGTGAAATAGCGGTATGCAACACGGCAAAAACCTTCTCAGAGCAGGTTTGATTTAGCGGTATCGCGTCGCGCTAAAATAGCGGGTCGGGCTGTTTCTACTGAGCAGGATAACGGATCGACCCGCTTCCGAAGCGGAAAACGTCCCCAGTAGAAACACGCTCTATGTGTGTGTGTGCCAGTAAAATCACCAAAAGTTATTTTCAGCCCCTTTCTGAAAACCAAACTGCTTTACAAACTGATACATATTGCCACCTCAAGTCATTTCAATTGAGTAGACCATATCTTTTATTAACCATCATTGATCATAAATAACCTGGATAATTTAATTGCTTATAACAGCAACTTCAACTGCTGACATGCATTGTTTCCGAATTCAACTGCTTTCCATAAAGTATACTGACACTTGTCATTATCATAAATGGCAAATGTTTTTTTCCCTCTGGAGATTAAAATTGGCTTAAAATAGCCAAAAAAACCTGAAAAAGATCTTGAGAAAAAGTGAACAATTTTTACAAACACATTTTAAAAAAATAATCCAAAATTTATAAATTTTCACCCAAAAGGGCTTATTCTAAGTGATTTTGGCAAAACTAAAAAAGAAACAAAATCTTTCAAAATGCAAAATCTGGGTCGGTCGGGCCTGTAAAACATGTTTTTTTTGTTGCCTAAGCACTGTTTAATTAGCACATGTTTGGTTCATTAATTACAAAACCAACTTTTTGATGATTTTTATTGCACTTGGGTCAAGAAAATTACTAATAGTAGGCTTTAATATGCAGAATCTATAGACATGAGCAGAATTCTGTCTCTGTGGTCTCGGCACACAGTGTCCTATTCAAGTTTATCGGATAGCAATCTCTGATCTTAAAGTGACTCAAGTCGCAGGATAATTACCCTTATCACAACCTAAAATGGCACTTAAACAAACCCAATCGGGTATGCCAACCTGACCAAACATCACACAAAGGATATCATGTGGACTTCCGATTCTTATCATTCACACAATACAGACAGAGAGAGATCATTCTTTGCAACATTGTGACAGCTATTTGAAGGAGAAAATGGATGCATCAATCACAACACACAAATGTCTTTTCTTCTCAACAATAGTACCACAAAGGTTGTAATTGAAATGTGACCTATTCCCTTCAAAGTTAAGAGCCACATTGGTGTAGAAAGTATAGGTGAATGAAACTAATAGGCTGCAAAGGAAATATAGTACCAACAAAGCCCAAGGTTTGTATCAAATCCAAGATAAAGAAAACTGTACCAAATACAGGCGCGGATCCAGGGAGGGGGCAGAGGGGGCTCGCGCCTCCCGGTAGTTCTGCAAATTCTTGCAAAATCAGCCCATTTTGGACAGGTTACAACCTTTCAGTCCCCGGTAATTTTGACGTTTTTCAAATCCTGGATCCGCCCCTGAAATAGTACCAAAATGTGGGCTGGGGGTCTGAAGTTTGGGTTTCCGGTTGGTAAGCGACTCTGCGAGTCTGTAAGTGGGACTCTGCTGATAGGCTTGAGCACTCGTAAGACATGTCTTTGAGCAGCCACCTAAATGAAGCAAATGATTGTGACGATTTCTATTATTATTATTACCAACATCTATCCTAATTTTCACTGAAGGAGCTGCAATTATACCACAGGAGATGTGGGACCTACAGTTATAACAGCTTATAACAGAGATGCAGATATTGTGTCTTATGCTTAAAATCAGATCCAAATAAAGGATAATTCTATTATTTTCCAAAACATTTCAGAAAAAGCAACCCATTTCTCTTACTCAAATTGGTAATCAGGTGTATGTGTGTTCCTCTCACTTCTCGTTTAGAGCAGAACATAGTGAGAGTTGTCCAATTGGAGAGTGCAATGTTTTGGTTAATTTGATTGGAGATCTGTTGTGTACAGAAATAGTTTCGACTTTAATATCTTTGGGCATGCGTCCCTCTTGCCCCAGATAAAAAGTTTAAGTTATGATAAGCAAATTTATCATCTGAAAAGAATGTGTTCCATAGAAGAATATGTGGATAATGTTTTGATGATTAAATGGATCACATAATTGATACTGCACCACTTTTTCAGATGTCTAGGGAGGTTAGGATTAACAGGTTTCCATTTCACCCAAAACTGTCAAGAGAGTTTAAGTGATTAAGAGTACACTTTAAGGTGAAAATCACATCAAAGTAAGGTTACCTAATATGGGTTAATATGAAGAGGGTTGCTCTTTTGCCATAGAATTAAATCAAGATATCACACATATGATTGATATTAAGGCCTCCAGGCTTGCAATATTGATGGGTTCTTTCAATTATTATGACAATATGATATTTGACATAAGCTGACAACTTGTACTTTAGGGTCATATCAAGAAGACAGATATCAAACTAGAACAATGATAGTGAGGTTTAATGATCAAATAATTACTGAGTTTTCAAGGGTGTAACCAGAGATGTAACAGAGGAGTAGTCCCATTTCCTGAAAATCAAAAATTTGAACCGACGGCAAGGCCAAATTTTAGCGTAGAATCTGGTGAAGGGCCAGGGAACATATTTTCTTATGCGATTTTAGGGTACAAGACCACTTCTTTAAAATAAATTGGTACTTAAAACTTGGGTTTTTTATGCAGTCTTACCTTTATCATTGACACATTGATCTAAGAAATTTTTGGCTAAGTTACATCTTTGTGTAACTTTATAGTATTAATGGCTATTCAACTAGGAAAACACCCTTAGTAGAATATTGCCCAATTTTATAATTAGACGGAGAGAAGAGGAGACTGTAGTATTCTTCCCACAATGCAATTCTTCCAATACAATTTTTGCACTGGTTGTCATGAATTTATAATGACAAAAAGTACTCATCCCAACCTTGCAATTTAAGTACTTTTTATCACTATAAATTCATGTGACAACCAGTGCAAAAATTGTATTGGAAGAACTGCATTGTGGGAAGAACCTTATACCGCCCTCTTGATGGAGAGTACGGAATACTACTTAATAATATCCTGAATACCTCAAGGTGTACAATTGGATGACCAGTACTTAGGATCTTGGAAATCTAAAAAAACAGAGGAAATTGGCATTCTGGAGGAAATAATCACAAAACCCCCATTTCTCCAAAACACATGGAACACCATATACTCTGTTATCAAATTGCCTTAGCAAAATCCTGCTTTCTCCCTGGCAGTGACCAGAGTGATTTTCTATTGACATAAATACCAATAAGCATCACAAGAAATCTTTCTTTTTTCCAAAAGAAAATTTTCCAGCGAAGATTCCGTCAGTATTCAACGAAGAGCAGATCTGAATTAACGTCAGAAATTTTCTTTGAGCTAGAACTGCTTGTCTTACATTATTATTCTCACCAGTTTTAGGCTTTTCTGGCTATAATAATAAACTATACCCTGTTCAGTGTAAGGTGGAACATGACCCCATTCTTTTGCCACTTATATTCTACACATTTTGTCAGAGGAGAGGCTCCAAGTTGTGGCAAAATACATTGTTGTAACTATAGTATATTTACACTAGGATTGTATTATGACCATCACCTTTTGTGTTATCTCAATGTACTTTATGAAAGGTCATGTGGCATCTTATATTGAACACACTATAGCATTTCAATGTATTCATTTTAGAAGAGATTCATAGTTATTATTTTCTGCTACTTGACAATCTTTTCTGGGACTGCATTTCCTCATTCCTGTCCTTTTCTATGACCTGCTCTCAGCTTAAATCTTAGAAAGTAGAAGCTAAAAATTGAGAAATTTCACATATTTTTTGTTTTGTTTTTTTGTCGAGTTTTGGTCAGCAGTAGTGGGTTTTGATGTTTACCCCAATTGACTCCCAAATGTTTTGGTGTCTTGGATGGGCCAACAACCAATTTTTTAACCCTGCCCAGAAACAAAAAAGATCTTGATCAAAGTGATAAGAATTTTTTATTTGTATTATTTCTATACCTGCATTCTCCTCCTGATTAATGTTTTAGCCATTATTTTGCATGTTCACTCGTTAAATTTAGTTAAAAGTTCTACATAAATGCCAGATTTGACAACTTTGATCAACTTTCCTATATTAGTCTCAGGTATAACACTGTTGACATTTTAGAACATGTGTAGGGATGACCTAATACCTTGTGTTGAACAAAACATAGTAACACAAAGTTTTTACTAGACAATAGAAAAATGCAAAACTGGAATTTCAATTTACTGGTTTTTCAAAAAGGGGCATATTCTTCAAAAAATCTTGAAAGACTTCCAATAAATTCACAAACAATAACATTTATAATTCCAATTAAATGGTCCAAGCACTACTTCTGGAGATAAAACATATTTAACTTTTGTCTCTTTAAACTGTTTGCTCAGCTGGGCACACCTTCACTACTTGAAACATTATGGTCAATAGCTAAATAATCCTTCACAAGTGTGGCCAAATGGATGGTAAGTGTGACCATGGTGTGACAGAAGTGTGGCAAGCCCTACTCCATGTGAGATAGGAATATCCCTCAGGGCTAATCCCAGGATAATCCTTATCCCTTATCCTTTTATGATGTCATTGTCCAATAATAATATTCCTTTTGTGCTATGAGTATTGATCTGATCTTCAAGGGTTTCTCCTTAAACACCATTAACAAAAGGACAATTAAAGTTTTTTGTGGTTGCTTATGGGATAAAATGGTTTGCTAACTGGGAAAAGTGCTTGAAGTATTTGTTGATGAAGTACATTTCTACATACCAGAAGGATGAGAGATCCTTTGATGGGTTAGTTAAGAGTGTTTGTTTATGTAAATTTTCTTGAGGGTAGTGTGCATTTTATGTTGCTATGCTATTTAATTTAAATTTAAAAGGTAAGTTCAGAGATCCAGTGAAGAGAAGATTTCAATAGCTTCCCACAATGCATTGCTTCCAATGGAGGTTTTTGTACAGGTACTGATGTGGATCGTTAGTGATGAAACATAGCTAAATTAACAGTACTGATCACAAACTTGCATTTTAAGAGCGTTTCATCTCTAACGATCCACATGGCAACCTGTACAAAAACTTCCAATGGAAGCAATGCATTGTGGGAAGCTACTGGTATCTTCTCTTGTTAGAGATCCAGTGCATGGTGATCATAACCTCTTCTGTTTTGTCCCAGATAGGGTTTTGAGTCAATCCCCACAATGCACCAGTTTTGGGATATTTTACCAAAATAGGGTCATGTGATCCTCTTAATCACATAAAAACCCAGACTTGAATGCTCATTTTAGCCCACAAAGCTTAAGTACTTAAGGAATTTTTAGCATGATTATGAAATGTCTTGTGGTTCTTACACTTATGGAACACTTTTTATCCCCAAGTACTGACATGAGTTTAGTACAGTACAGTATAGGCACATTGCTATGCATCATGGATTGATTCAAAACACCCTCTGGTTTTGTCCCTAGTTCTACCAATTCTACAGAAGACCACAAAACAAACCTATGTTGATAATTACAATTGATTCTGACAGTATTTTGCATAATTCTGTTCCCAAAAGGCCACTCTGTTAATTATCTGGATCCAGACATTTAAAGGCACTATCAGTGATTTGCTAAATCAAAAAAATTTAAAAATCCAAAATCAGATTTTTGCATGTCTGTATATAACAAGTATAGATATCCTAACAACCCCTACAACAAGTGCTGAAGTCTGAAAACAACCTAATATGGACAAACTTACTACAACACGTAATTGAATGGCAATTCATACCTTCGAACATTGCTGTTTTCTTCCTTTTCTGACAATTTTTCAGTTGCAAAAATTAACTTATGAGAATTCAACAGACTTACCCTTCCATTTTAAGCTATTTCTGCAAATTTCAAATATTTTGTACTCTTTGGGGATAATCACTGACTTGTCTTTAATACATTGTTCTTGTTTTATGACAATGATATTTGAGGATATTTGTTACTTTTGGGTAGGCTATGTGTTCATTAGAAAAGTTCCTAAAATTGAGTACATCCTACCAATAAAATCTCACTGGCATAATAATAATACTGGACATAACTTTCCAATTCCTTAAATCTGCAGAATTTGTTAAAGACCGACTCAGAGATTTCCTAAGGACGGCATCCTAAATATTTTTAACAAATCATGTTTTTGCATATAAGTAGTGATTGTCCACATACTAATCACTGTGTGAATTGTAGGGCGTTTTGGGCAAAAGTCGCCATCAAATTCACTTAGGTTGTAATCAAATTCATTTCTGTGATAAGTGTAAACAGGTACAGTCGTAATTAGGATGCAATTCAAAAAGTCGAATTTAAATGATGACATTATCATCAATCATTTCAGGTGAATTCAAATAAGTCGTAATTGTATTACGACTTTTATGAGTGTAAACGAAAGTAGTTATCGATTTCAAGTTTATAAAGCATTAGGCAGTACACTTTGGCCAATCACCTAGCAAACACGCAATTCATTTTCCTGAATGCGAATTCAAAATCAGTGTAAGTATAAACAACTACAACACAAACTAATTTTATGCTAATCCTTAGTCGTCGTTGAAAAAAGAGTGAATTCGATAATGACTTTTGCCAAAGGTAAACGCCATAATAGTTAAGCTCAGACCAATCTCCTTTATGGAGAGAAACACAACTTTGTAATAAAATTCTGGATCTGACATTTTTAGGGAATATCTTTAGTTTTAGTTGGCTGTTTCTAATTAATCCACAAAATATATATTTCAAAATCTCTGAGTCAGCCTTTAATTTGCTTAACTCTTCAGATAAATACAGTCCTTAAGAATAACACTTAGTATGTAAATGGACCACATCAAATGGGCTTCTTATACAATGGAACATATGGAGGGACTGAAGAGTATTTGCCCTATTTCTTAAGAAAGAAATGAGCAAAAAGGTTCTTTGAAGATGCAACAAAGAGGATTTAATATTGAGGCAAGAAAAATCAGGATTAATGGGCCATCAAATGTGTTTGCTTTAAAGATCCAACAGAAGAACTCAACTGGTTGGACAACAACAATTAGGCTTGGGAATTTAGAAGTCTCACACCTCAAGGATCAGTGGGCATTTTCGCCATAATAGACACAGCAGCCAACCGTGTCAGCTCACAATACAGCACTGGACATTTCAATTAATGAGCACTAGAAAACCTAATGCTGTATTTACACTGGGCAAAAGTCATCAAATTCACTTTTTTTTTTCAATGACAACTAAGGATTAGCATAAAGTAAGGCATTATCAGTGATCCATCTGAATTTTCAGGAGCAGTTTAAAAGTGAAAGGGGGGTGGAGGGTGTTCTCAACACATGACAAAACGGGACATACTGCAAATATGGGGCTCATTTTCAACCTTCTGGTATATATGAATGACCCTTTTTCACACCAATTTTGGATAGTAATGAGGCGCTTTTTCCAATTTTTCAAAATTTGTTGGAAAATTAGTCCTATTTCCTCAGTCTGAAGCCAAAATATTCTAAAAAATTTTGAAAATTAGTAAAATTTCTCACACTAAAGCAAAGTTTTCCATATTTGCTAAATTTTAAGGAAAAAATGGCAAATTCATATAAAATTTGGGCCAAAATCTGCATCTCTTGAAAAGCTACGGGTCCCTTTTTTGGCAAAAATTGGTATAGTTATGGGTCCTACTTCCAGACTCTTGGAGGAAAGTCCCTACCCCAAACCAAACTAGAGAACACTTCGGCCCTTTTATGGCAAAAGGGCGTAACTTGGGTTATGCCCTTTTGCCTTGAAAGGACCACCCTGCAAAACCAATGCATTATGGGATACATTTTTCTTTTTAAATGATGAGCCTAAGTAATGCTAAAAATATTTTTACAAAAATATGTATCCCATAATGCATTGTTTTTGCAGGACAACCCTTTCAAGGCAAAAGGTGTAACTCGAGTTACGCCCTTTTGCCATAAAAGGGCCGACTTCTGGGGTGAAGGCTAAGTCATTAAAATTCTCATTAAGTATTCTTTCCAAATGAAAAATTGAAAAAAAGGGAAAAGAACACAAGTTATTACAAGTTGTGTTTATAATCACACCAATTCTAAATTTGCATTAAGAAATATGAATTACATCTGTTTTATGCCCCCATGTAACACAAACCTTCCACTTCCGGGTTAACATTGATTTTGCACGATTTTCAACTTGGTGTCTATTCATTTGTCTGATTTAATGTGCTTGACTAATGTCAGCCAAGTTCTTGTCGAAAACGTTCTTTGCATAAAGGATAGAAATAAACTTGAAAACTTAAGTAAAAAAACAAGTCTGTGAGGTATACATTAGGCACAATGGGTAAAAGTTGTCATCGAATTTGTTTAGGTTGTAAGCCTAATCCATTTCATTTCTCGGATAAAACTTACGAAAGTGTTGTGCATGAAGGTCTATGATGCCCGTGTGCATGGTCATACCAAATGTTTGTCATTTGTTTTTATGGTTAACATAATTCCATTTTTCAAATAAACCACTTGATATGTGATCAACAATTATTTCAAAGTGCATATTGTAATTAGTATAATGTCATTTTTGTAACAGTTCTCCTTTAAACAGTTGATACCATTTCAAACTCTATCACTGGTGATGTCATTTGAACTTGCACACTCACAGTTTAGTATAATATTCTTTATTTTTAAGCTTTTTTAACTTGCAGAGTACTGAATTTACCAAGGTTTAAGAAAAATATGAGCTTTCTTTTGTATAAAATATGTACCATATGACAGCTCGTACAGTTAAGACCTTTTGCTGAAAGTGATAACATGCAATGTACATACCTACACAAAATAGATTACAACTACAGCATGTGTACAAATCAAAATCCACAAAAAACACCATCAATCTTGGCAATGGTTCTTTTGTAAATCGTTCGTTCGTTCGTGCAAGTCCAAAATCACAGTGGAAGATCCGTCTTTAACCAGCTGATAGTTTCATCATCCAGGTTGATCAGGCCTGGAATTCCTCTTGGGGACTTGTAAACCTCACAGTCATCTATGATGTGGCTAATGGTTTGTGGCTCTCCACAATCGCAGTTTGGTGATGGTTCTACTCCGATCTTGTGAAGGAAGTTCTTTTGTAAATCAAAAGTAGGCAAAAAATGTTTCTTTTTATTCCAAACACCCACACTCTACCTAATGAAGGCAGATGTAAAAATTGCCTACAAAGCATAACTGGTGTTTGGGTGTTGTTTTTGTTAACTTGGCTTTGTCACAGCAAAGATGGCTCATTCGATCAATCTGGAATTAAGTACTTTTTTTTTAGTTCTGGAACTGTACATTAATACAAATGGAAAGTGGATCACAAATTTATGACATGCCTTTCTTTTCAAATCTTTACCAGATCTATGAATTATGGTCGATCAGATAAACATGTTCCTTGTGTACACTGGCTAGGGCAACTTCAAAGGTTTACAATCAACTTTCCTTTCTCAATAGAGCAAGGATCCTAACTCTCACTGATCCAATTTTAGATCCTTTAAAACTTAAATCACCACAGCTTAATTTATATACAGGTTCTCAATGACCACCTATTGTGTAAACTCCAGTAGCTCAGAAACCCAGTTGTAATTGTTTATTTGAAAGCTAAATTAAATTTGAAAAAATATCATGAGGCATATACTCTTGATAGTATTGGCCCTTAGGGCCGAGTAATTTATAGCAAACAAATTTAAAGTTTGAAAGCATTTGTCAAAATCTATTCAATTCCAGGCCAATTCTCAAAATAACCTCTGCTGTAAGGCAGCAGCCTTGATTGTAAATATGTTGCTTAACCTCTCCTATATCTATATAATCAGGCTAAGATAGGGGAGAATTGAAAGGAATTACTGATGATTGCCAATAATGAAAAACATTAGGTCTGGGTTTCAAAATGCTTATTTTCATTTTTTTCCAAACTAGATATCTTAGTTCCAATAATACAACTTAAATTGAATCTATATATTTTAGTCCTATGACTTTTAAGTAATGCAGCAGTGTGTCTGATGGCTACAAAGCTGTGTAAAGGGGAGGAGAAGGAGAGGGGAAATGATCTAGAAAATTAAGAGTGAAGGGATAGCAGAGGGGAAAGAAAAGGCGGCGAGGAAAATTCATGGACCGGACGCATGGGACGAGGGGCCAGAGGAATAGAGAGTGGTAAGAGGAGAAACGGGTAAATGTGTTTTGGCATTATAAGGAAAAGGAAAGAGCAAGGGGACACCAGGAAGATACAGGTGACCAGTGCATTTTACAGTGCCCGACTAACGATCAGGGAAAGAGAAAGTTTCCCTTTCCATCTACCTTGTCCATTAAAAAAGACAGGGGAACTTGAAAGGGGTATGGTGGGGAAAGGGGAAAGATGAAGGGAAAAGGAAAGCTGGTGGGAAAGGGGAAGGTGGTCAAAGGGGAGATAAAGTCAAAATTTCTTTAACCTTATTTGCTCAAGTGAAATAGAGATCGATCGATCATCCATTTGGGCAGTATTATAATGCTGCCTTTGTGTTCATTAGAGTTTTAACTTCTCTCCCCAAAAGTGGCACTAACCTCAAGTCATTTGTTTTGAATGTTCAATTCTTGAAAAAAAAAAAAGTCCAAAATTTAGAGTAAATGTTGACACGAAAGTCCCCACCGTTTTGGTGATAAAATGTTTTAAATAAGTCCAAAATGGCCATTTTTAGGGGGGTTAGGAAGGTAGTCCACTTACCAAAAAAGGTCTCACTTTTTTTTTTTAAAAGTCCACTTTTTAAAAAAAAAAGTCACTTTTTGTTGAAGTCCCCGCACCCCCCCCCCCAAAATATCCTGCATACGGCCCTGTTTGGGAGTATTGCATAGATCGCTATTATTGAAAGTTAATTTTCCTGTGAAGAGAAAGGTACTTTTTCCAGCTAAGTCACAGACGACTTTACTACGATACTTTCCAATAGATGGGGGAACAAAATAAAACCATGAACTCACCTTCACAAAATTTGGGTACATTGGCGAAAATCACTTGATTTTAAATTTAGGATGCTTTTGTTGATTGTGGGAACTCCTTTTTTATTCATGGTTTCAAACATACAGAGTCTGGAGAAAAGCCCTTGGGCAAATTTTAAAATCATGATCAAAATCAATCATGATTCAAATATGTGAAATTAGACAAACACTTGGGACAACAGTTTACATAAATA
Source organism: Ophioderma brevispina (assembly GCA_023653785.1). NCBI lineage: Eukaryota > Metazoa > Echinodermata > Ophiuroidea > Amphilepidida > Ophiodermatidae > Ophioderma > Ophioderma brevispina. The sequence continues at coordinate 27,974 of JAMKCH010073566.1, read as the reverse complement.
AGCCCAATTTTATTTGATAAATTACCATATTGGTCTCAGGTACCACTAATCATAAAATGCCAATAATGTCAACAATGACATAAACATGAATAATCTCTACATTCAACCTGTAACATGCTAGTGCCAATACTATTTTCACAATATATGCTATTGTACATGTGCATGGTCTGTGGCATTGAACAGGACACTGTAACAAATGCCTAACTTGTCTACTAAGTTTGCAGTGGTCATAATATGCCTAACTTTATGATAAGGGGCCAGCTTGGAAATTGAACACAGCACAAGGGCAAGACTTGCCAAGGGTTGACTTCAATCTGACATTGAGTCATGAAGAAGTTCATCAGAATTTTAAAATATTGTTATTCCTGACTTGTTTCTTAATGTTAATAATATCAGGACATTGTTGAAATTGTTCAATGCAGACCCCAGAAAAATGTTCAAAAGCAGCCGAAAATAAATTGTAACCAAATTCACTGCAGTTTCTATTTCATAATAGAAACAAGACCACCAATGGTGCTGTAGCTCAGCAGGTTATTAATATTGGCACACCACCCTGGGGGCACAACATTTTCTATTGTGCAGATATTAGTCTTGAAAAGTCCCCCACTTGAGCATAAGTAAGAGACCTTTAGGAGTAGCAGCACACCGTTTTCTTGTATATAGTAGTTTTATTTCCCTTTCTTTTATTTGACCAACACCCGGTCACAACATTTTTCCATTGGGGCGATATTCTGGAAAGTTGACACATGAGTCATAAAGAAGAAAGACTTATAGGAGTAGTACCCAGTACCCCTGTTTTGGCATCTATAGATTAATATCTGCGCGGACAAATAGCTCAACAGGTAAGCGTTCGACTCAGCGTATGCTCATCCATACGTAGAGCGGGCGTTTCGCGCCCTGGGAGTCAGCTGTCTTCTTGTATTTCCCTGGACAAGAAATTACTAAACCGCTTGGTTTCTCGATGTTCCCTGCGATATTTGGGAAGCTGGTCCGGCTTCGATGGTGATCTCGATGTATGTTTGCTGATGACGGGAAAGTGCTTTGCGGATCCCGATCTGCTGCACCATCTTGAAATGATCAGCGACCAGTTGTGAAAGCGCTTAGAGGCCAACCATACAATAAGGCGCTATATACATCTCTGCTATTATTATTAAGTATTAGTTATATTATACAAATATAGACAGCTCAGTGAGGGAGAATGGAGAATATTGCCCCAGGATGATCTTGATACCAAGGGCCTATATTTAGGAGAAGCCGCAGTCTCAAGATCTCAGGAATGCCCCCTTTTTAAATATCGGCCCCCATGACCTTTCACCCAAAGCTGTGTACAACCCTATATGGGCCTTGGGGTCAGGTGGTTCTTTGATCACAGTTGGGTGCTTATAGCAAATGGAATTTGTGCACGATAAGGAAATGATAGATTTTCAAGGAATGCACCTTTAATTGGCCCACATGACCTTTGACCCACTCTGTAAATCCCTGTAATGTGCCTTTGTTCAAGTTCTTTGACCCAAGTTTAGAGATTATAGGCAATTGTTTTGTGGCACAAAAAGGAATTTATAGATTTTCAAAGAATGCCCCTTTAATTGGCCCAACGACCTTTGAACCAAAATCTGTGAACACCCCCTATGGATCTTTGGGTGGTCAGCGTTCTTCTAACCAAGTCTAGTGATTATAAAATTGATTTTGTGGCAGAAAAAGGAATTTTATCCGATTTTCAAAGAATGCCCCTTTAATTGGCCCCCATGACTTTGACCCAATATCTGTTGAACACCCCATATGGACCTTGGGTCGCGGTTCTTCTAACCAAGTCTATGATTATAACAATGATTTGTGGCACAAGAAGGAATTTATAGAGTTGCAAGAATGCACCTTTAATTGGCTCAAGTGACCTTTGACCCAAATCTTTGAACACCCCATATGGAACGCTTGGGTCACGGTTCTTCTACCAAGTCTAGTGATTATAAAGCATGATTTTGGCCACAAGAAAGGACTTTATAGATTTTCAAAGATGCCCCTTTAATCGGGGCCCACGTGAACCTTTTACCAACCCAAATCTGTGAACACCCCCTATGGACCTTGGGTCAGCAGTTTCTTTCTAACGGCAATCTATGAGTAGAACATTTGGATTTGTGGCACAAGAAGGAATTTATATATTTTCAAGGAATGCCCCATTTAATAATCGGCCCACATGACCTTTGACCCAAATCTGAACACCCCATATGGACCTGGGGCAGCATTTCTTCTAACCAGTCAGTATTATAAAGGGACCCCAATTGATTTGTTGCACAAGAAGCATTTAATAGATTTTTCACGAATGGCCCTTTAATTGGCCTATGAGACCTTTGACCCAAATCTGTGAACACCCAATTGGGACCTTGGGTCAGCGGTTCTTCTACACCAAGTCTAGTGATTTATAACAATTGATTTGTGGCACAAGGCGGAATTTATAGATTTTCAAGAATGCCCCTTTAATTGGGCCACGTGACCTTTGCCCAAGTCTGTTGAACACACCCCACATGTGCCTTGGGTCAACGATTATTCTGACCGATTTTTGCTGCATCGGCCCAAGCGTTTGGCAACAGATGCATTAATGGCAAGTGTACAGATAGATATAGTCACCACTTGCAAACAATAGCTCTGCACTACTACGTATGCTGAGAGGGAGGGGGGGGGAGGGAGGGTGGGGGAGAGAGAGAGTCAACAACAATCCCAAACAATAGCTCTTCCTACTCACATATGCTGAGCTAAAAATTAACTAACTAGTTTAAAAGGCCGGTGACCCACTTCACAAAACTTTGTCTCCATCACTTTTACCTCCATCAAAATTAGATTTTGGGTGAAATTCAAGGTCCAGAAAATCTTTTTCTCATTTTAATGAAGAAAAACATCTCCAAATGTGGTCGACCAGTCCACCACATTAATTAACAAACACAGTCTATGGCCAATTTAACACTTTTGCTTCTACTTTCCAAAAAGATGGACCGATTTAACTAAAAAGCAAGGCGAACTCGTATTTACGCGATGCGTAAAATTTGTCCCCCGGCCGAAGATCGTGATCACTAAATGACAACTAACACTGCACACCAGTCCACCCTTATTTTGGCCATCACTAAGCTCCCAAAAATAATGGTTACTAAAGAAAATGACAAGAAACGTACAAATTCAGCATGCAAAAATCCCTGAACATTCACTAATTTAGTTGAAATATATAATTAGTCCAATGTGGCAACACTATTTGTGAAAAATCATGTGATCACAATTTAAATTTTGGGACCATCGGGGTCTGGAAAGCGGCGAACATGAATTGTACGTATTTTTTCACCTTCCAAGAAATGTAAACAGGCTGGCACCAAAAATTACCAACATGTAACAACTAGACCTAAAAAAATTCACCCAAAATCTAATCAGGCGAGAACTTCTCAGCCACTTCCGTCCACCAAGTTCTCATTATACACGTTACAGAACTCCAGAAAACTTGTACCCTGCTTGCGGGAAAAATTTCATAAATTTACATGCAATTAGATATTAATTAGAATATTTTATACACCCAAAATCTAACAGGTTGCGACTCATCAACCTAACTCTTTCCACCAAGTATACATCCTCGTAGCCCTTACAGAAGTCCATATAAATTGTACCAATGTTGACATTTCTGTGCAATATTGACCTTTTTCCCTTGACTTTTCCCCCCTCCCCTGACAACCCAGGGAGAACTTGGGGAATGAATTCATGGTGGAAGTAGGGGGTATCCCCCCTACAAGATACCAAAGTTGGCTCCTCTAGCACATCCAGAAAAAAGATATGCCCAAATGTTCCAGTTAACATTTTTATCACGGACATAATACGGACATACGGACGGACATACGTACATACGGACGGAGCCCTTTTTAGTCCCCTCCCGAACTTCGTTCGGCGGGGCAAAATGTATTTAGATAGTTTTGGTGATAGCTTTCCATGTGAGGGAAAAAACCATGAAAAATCAGAGCATGATCAGTTCATGTATCTTTAATAATTTCGTTATCAAAAGCTCAAAACCTACAAGCGATTTTTGCAGGCTTTAAATTTGTGATTCTCTCTCGATTAACCATAGCAAAGAGGAACATTAACATATCAAAGTACCATCAGGGGAGGTGATGCAAGTGGCATACGGAGGGGAGCAGGGGGACGGAGGGGGATAGCAGGTGGCAGACCGAGGGGGAGGCAGGGGTCCCCCACTCAAAATCCTTTCCCCTCCTGCCCCAAAATGAGATCATGAATAATAATAATTTGACAGTTTGTACAAACGTTCACAGATAGGATAGGGGGAGTGGGAGTCCTCACTCAAAATCCTTCCACCCTCCTAACCACTTTATGAGATCAGGAAAGCATTTATTTGAAAGAAAATGTAACCACCTTTGCAAAATGAGTTTTAGAGATACCCATCCAAATTATGTTGTTTAAGGGGGCATCTACCCTCACACCTTTGTGGAGCAAGAATTTCAGAGTTTTCTTAATTTCTGAATTCTCACTACTTTCAGCTCTATTTTACTTCTTATTTGGTGAAAATCGGACATTCCGTTCCGATGCTACAGTTGATCAAAGTGCATTGTACCACGCAAGTAAATACCATTTCTTATGTTTGTTATTGTTTTTCAAGCAGCTATATTTACTTTTTATCTTATTGTTTTTCAAGCAGTGATATTTAAGAAAATGCCAAAATAAATAAATTTTGGCTAATTATGTTGATTATTTCCTGATATTTTGTATTTATAATTTAGCATAATTAATGTAGATAATAAATTTGACATTTTCAAATCAAAACTGCAATACATTTTATAAATAAAATTAATTAAGTGTTTCTAGAAACTTTATTGCCCTATATCTTTTTTGCAATTTTCGGCAACTTGGAAATTTGCCCCCAAAATTTTTGGCACTTCCGAATGGTGTATGACCACTAAAATTGGCACAAATGTAGGTTTTATAATGCTCTGCAACTTAATGGGAGGGATTTTTGATATCTGTCTTACTTTTTGATTTATAAGCCTTCAAAGTCAAATCCAGCAAGAAAAATTGAATTTTTCAAGAAATTGGTTGCCATGGCAACACAGGGATTAAAATTGAAAATGTCTCCGCATTAGGTTGCACAGCTTGACCCATGTAACTTACATACAGATAACAGACAACTGGTAAACAAAACCTTAATAGTACTAATTTTTGGGGGCAAAATGTGCAATTTTGCTTTACCCAAATTCAACACATTTGACCTCAGATCATTTGCATATGAGTATTGAAATTTACAAATAAATATAATTTTCTGAAACCGCAGTCAATATGCTTTGTAATGATATATAACAAGCCATACTTCCAACATTTTAACTACTTCTACCCTGCTTTTCAAATAACACCTCAAAATGAGGGTAGATGCCCCCTTAACTTGCTGCCCCCACCTGCCCCGAAAAAAAAATTTCTGGTTATGCCGCTGTGTCCCAAGAATAAGCTTCAAACAGGGTAACCTATTCCTCCTGATGAGCCCAAATCTGCCTAACTTTTCCCATAATGCCAAATGCCTCTATTCTTCCTAACTTTTTGAAAAAATTTACATCTGTTTAGACCCAGATTTGTAATTTCCAAGAAATTAAAGGTACGTGTTCCGATCGTCTTTGGGACCCCCTGATTTACCCGGAAGTATTATCGATTTTGATATCAGATGAAGACCGTATTTTTCTCATTGGCGCCCTCAAATCCATTTCATTCCCAAGATATAAACAAACAAGTATTTAAAAAAAACTGTGTTGGGTCGCCAGGCATAATTTTACAAGAAATAAGAACAACATTAAAAAGCATTTAAAGGAGTAGATGGTTTTCTAGTTTTAAGTTGCACTTTTATTACAGAAACATGTATAAAAAGAAATCTCATAACTGATTTCAAGTAGATGTTTGATACATGAGCAGAAGATTGCATTAGAACCAATCACCTTGTTTACAACTTGATCTCCCATTGACCTTTGACCTTGGTGTGTGACATTTGACCTCTGTTATGACGTCTCATGGACGCCTAAGGTCAGAAATAACCTTTCAAACACAAACAAATGAGCTTTGTGCACAAGTGATCTTAATTTTATATAACAGATTTTAATGATTTGTAATTGGTTCAAGAATTTGGTATGTCCAAAACGTTACATAAATCAAAATTACACAATTACACACAATTTATATAACTGATACTTAATGTTCAAAAAAGGCGTTGCAGTTCAACGATGATATGTCCTCTCAGCGAAGACTCCAAAATGACAGCGCACAAGTTCATACAAAACTCAGGTAATATATTCCAAGGGAATCTTCTCAGTCCTGAAGGTAATCTTGTCCAGCAGTTCAAGACGACGGACGGGGCTTTCCCTCGACGACAAATGTTCCACAATAATAAAATCCAGGTAATATACCACCATCAGTCTGTCGCCATGTCCTCATATAGGAACACAAGTTGGAATCCCTTTTTGATTCCGAAAACTGAAGCTCTTTGGCTTAAAAGACGACAGCAGACAATTTAGCTATCAAGCTCCGGCGGCATCCAAAGTAATAAATCCTGGCACTAGATGTAGAACTCAAATCTACCATTATTGTAGAGTAAAACTAGCTATAATTATACTGTATAGCTCCAGAGCTCTGGTTTAGCTCCTAATTTCAACTACTGGCCGCGAGACTTAACTCAAATCTCAAATATATACTGACTTCACACAAAGTTCCCCGTCTAAAAATAGATATTACCTACAGAATCATACATAAACATAACCTTGCACTAGCTGACCAATTGAAATCCACATAAATTACTTCATCTGAATCACATCACTTCACATATATAACTCTATGGGGGAATTACCTATTCCTCAACATGTTTTGATCATAAAGCATAAACAAGTGACTCAGTTACTAAGTTTAGCATTCTTGGGGAATTCCCCACTTCCCCTATTGTGCAATCTAAACAGGTGCACTTGCAAAAAACAAACTAGGGAAATCCCCCTTTCTCTCTTTTATAATAAACAAAGTACTTTTCCCGTGAGAAATCTTTTCTCAAATAAAATGGAGAAAATAATATTTTTAAAAGTTTGGCAAGAGTTCCATATGTACCCCCTCTCACATATTTACATGCAACAAAACATTTATTTAATTTGGCTCTTTATTCCGTGTTTGATTAATAAAGGCCAAAATTGAAATAAATTTTGTATCATGTAAATTATATGAGAGGGGGAACATATGGAACTCTTTCCAAAAGTTTAATCAGAAAAATGGAGGCCATATAACACCTCACATAGTTGTAAGCTTTAATTTAACATATGTTACACCTTCCTGTCATTTCAAATAAAGAAAATAGAAAAAATGCCCAATTGGGCGCAAAATGTGTTAAAATTGAATCCCCAAGTTATAAGCTTTAATTTAACATAGGTTACACCTTCCTGTCATTTCAAATAAAGAAAATAGAAAAAACGCCCAATTGGTCGCAAAATGTGTTAAAACTGAATCCCCAAGTTATAAGCTTTAATTTAACATAGGTTACACCTTCCTGTCATTTCAAATAAAGAAAATAGAAAAAATGCCCCATTGGGCGCAAAATGTGTTAAAACTGAATCCTCAAGTTTTAAGCTTTAATTTAATGTAGGTTACACCTTCCTGTCTTTTCAAACAAAGATGTTACCTAAAACTTCGTCTTAAATAATATCAACACAATACATGGTAAAAGCTTCAATCATTACGTAGTGTAACTCTATGTGGCCTGATCATTTTCTTACTTATAACTCTCCTATTTGTTACTCACTCTTTATCTATCCCTGCAACGTTTTAACCAAACTCCCATCAAAAAGCCAGTCTTGGCAGAGACTAAAATCAAAGAAATGCTTTTTAAGGCCATTTAAAACCTGCAATGATGTTATTCTTTGTCTGAAATTGCATTGCATTACACACCCAACACTAAAACTCCAAAATTACTTAGTACGTAGATCATTTTGATAAAAGAAAAGCATTTAATGAAATAACCTTCAGATATATAAATAGACTCCTTCGCAATTTTGAGAGCAGTGGTTTCTATCTAGTCGGGTCGCTAAGGCGACCCGACAAAAAATGCTGTTTTAGTGGTTAACCATCAATATTAGAACAGTATTGAGTAGGGCTTTGCAACATGCATTATTATTATTGGGTCTACCATAAAACCGCAAGTTGTTTCCCACGGCACTTGATGGGGTGTATGTGCAAGTGCCAGGCTCTCATATAAAGTAGAGAACACAATCCTCATAAATCGGAACAAGCACCTTTAATAGGATGGGGGATAGAGTGGAGTAGTGTTGTTACAGTGGGGTAGTGAAGGGGTGGAAAAGCTAAGTGGGCGAGGTGGAAGCTTAAACCATTTTAGGTAGGCACTTACATGTATATAATGTTACATGTTGGCAGATTGAAGGGAATTTTATATACCCATGTCTACCTGAGCCATTTTTTGTAACATAACCCCCAAAAGAGGGGGCCCCCCTGTATTTTTCGTTTACTGAACATCAGATTCCTGTAAATATGTACCCACAGATAGCTTGGTAGTTTCTTCTTCTTTCCTATTAGTATCAAAATAAGTACCACATCCCCATTATTACGTCACAATGACCACATATTTTGAGAATGTCTGAAAATACTAAATACAGGTTGGAAAATTTTAAGCAACTCAAAACATTATTTACAGCACTAAAAGCTCTCCTTATATAAAACCGTAGTCATTTCCCATCAAGTAGAGCCAAAAACTCATGAAAATTGGAATATTCCTACCTTTTTGGGTGCAAAGAATTTCCCTCTTTACACTGTGTCTATGGAAATTGACACTTTTAACTGACATGCAAAACTTTATGACTCATTGTACATTGGATAGGCATTTTGTTACGTCATTTGGGTATCAATGGAAAGAGCTATCTATTAGTACCAAAATCAAGTGTCTGCGGTATTCCTGTGTTGTTGTCTAGTCATGTTGGTCCTTCTCTCCCAAAAGGGGTGGTCCTCATCCATCACTTTAGATCACCCTGTATCTTCCTATACCCTATCAAAAGGAGTGGAAAATGTCATTGACAATTATATTAAATAATTTAAACACCAAAAAGGGGTTTTTAGCAAGCCGTGAAAAAACCTGAAAAGGGGTGATGGTAACCCACCCTCCCCTTCGGTTATACGAGGGTTAAGATTTAAAGTTCCAATAGAAGCATCATAAAATCTGACTTGGATGATAATTGGTACAACAAGTTCTAAAAATTAAGTTGGGAAATAAATCTAAACATGCAAGCATAGAAACCCTATTTTTCGAAAATGTCACACTCTTCTTCTATTTCTGTTTCTTTTTTATTGAAATTTCTTGCCCTTTATTGTGCTTACTAGGGCATTGAAATTTTTTAAGCACACACAGGTAATAGGGTAGGCCGTGACCACAGGAAGAACCCTGGGTTATTTGTATTACCTGCTGATTGTTGTGAACCCTCCCACCCTTAATAGGCCTTAACTCACAAGGGTTTTGGAAATCAGGATGTGAAAATTAAATCCATTATTTTACTTCACTCAAAGTTGTGTCCCCACATGATGGCCAAAAATCTTAAAATCACACCCCGCATTCTCTGCTTTCAAAATCTGACTGTAACATTTTGGAAACTGTTGCTTTTGTGGCATATATTCAAACACAGGAATTGTCAACAAAGATGACCTGTAAGCAAGTCACCCTGCTCAACCCCACAGCTTTCCACATGGCACAACTCTCCAAAACACTCATGGAGTGTTATCAGAGTTAGAGCTTCACCCCCCAAGTTTTTTAGGGGATAAAACCCCGCTAAACCCTCGAGAAACCTCTGGACTAAAACTCTGAAGCATCCACACGGTCCAAAACCCCGATTGCACTCCACTCCAGAGTTTTAAACTCTGGAGTTTCAGCCTCCGTGTGGACATGACTAATGTAACACAACACCTCACACTATACACAGCCACATGCTGAGACCAATAACTTATAGTGAAGTGTTGTTAGCCACAACACCGTCCAATTTCATTTGCTACACACACGATGGCGCACTACCATCGGGGACCACCACAAAAACGGGACCCCTATCGTAAAATTGCATCAGTTCCCTCCGCAACAATAATTACTTGAACTTCAGTTTCCACATGACGTCTCAAATCATATATGTCTATCATCAATGACAGTCACCTATACCCATTTTTACAAACTCCATAACGCCCGATTGATTTATTCGCCTACATTTTTGGTATTTAATTGTTTTTCTTTGCCTTTTTGACTCCTTCCAGTGTTTTGCTTGGTGGGATCGCTGACCTCCTTTAAAGATGCTCACAGGTTTAACAATTACGTATAATCGAATATTATTAGTCTCCACAACTTTTATTAGGCTTTATTCTGCAGTGCACAAATGCATATGTTCATAAAATCAGCGATTTGGTCTTAGAATTGGGAATTCCAGATTGTAACTTAACGTGCAGAGCTGGAAATGCTAAGTTTATGTCCGTCCATGAGAAATTGGCACCTCAAGAAAAAATGACCTCTAACTGGACTTGCCTGAACCGACGTAACAACTAATGCATGAGCAATAGACACATACATTGTGATATGATACGTTGGCATCTTCATGATTTTGTCTCAAAGCATTCGGCACGATTGATCATTACATTTTGTATACAAATTATACAACCATTATGGTTTTTCCGAGGCGTTTCCACCCCCATTGGTTCAAGATTAACCTTTCAATAGGAACCAATATGTTTTGTACACAAAGGAAAATCGTAGACTCCATATATCAAATGTGGTGTGCCCCAATGACTCCATACATGGACCCTTCGCTCATCATATATATGAAGATATTTGGTTATACATCAATTTATTATTAAAAACTATATTTTCTGGGGATGATTACTATGGTTTTTATTCCCATAGGATGCAAATATTATGTGCTATAGTGAATAATGAATTGAAGGAGGTTTGCAACTTGTTCAAGGCAATAAGCTATCATAAATGCTAAAAAGAGACAATTTGAATGTTCCTAGGCAACTGATTCGCAAACAAAAAATAAAGACACACGGTTGTGATTTTTTCTTGATGGTTGCAACTTTCTTTCTCGGATTGAAGAAGCAAAGTTTTCTGGAATCACAATGACAAAATTTAACATGGAAAAACATATAGAGAATGAATGCAAACTATGTTCAAGAAATATTGGTGTACTGAACAAAGTGAAATGTTTTTTGCCGGAAAAAGCTTTGGATAAATTATTTGTTCTCTAATATTACTCACATTTAAACTATGGTTTTACTTTAAAGGGTTCATGCTAGCTAACAAAGTATATCTGAGAAGGTACCTAAATTACAAAAACAAATGCTTGAGAACTATTTTCAAACAGCTCATATGTATCACCTTCAAAACCATATTCAAAAAGTTATGTATTGACATTTTATATGTACAAAAAGGAATAGGAATTTTCATGTTCAAATACGACACTAATATGCTCCCACATCCATTTTGATGGAATGTTTTTCTAATCATAAGATCAAATCATAACACTATGATACTAGAAATGAATGCGATACCAGCTGCATATGTTTTGTACAAACTGTTTTAAATGCCGGCCGCAAATTTTGGAATAAACTGCCAAGACATGTTAAAGATTCAAAAACCATCAGACTCAGCCAATTTAAGGAAATTATTCATATTTGAATTGTCAGAATCTAGATTTTTATTAGATATGTGTTTTTGCAATTAAAACTTGCTACATTTAACCTCCCTTCATTTTTATTGGTATTTTAAAATCAATTGTTGTTCCTAGGACCACATCTGGTACTTCTACTGCTTGCATGCTATGTCTATTTTGTTTTATGTAACTGTTTTGTATTTATGTAATTGGTGGTTTAAAGTCCAGGTGGTACAAAATGTCTTACAGGCATTTGCTTTCTTTTTACCTCCTCCACCTAATTATTTTAATTGGTTTTGTTGTTTTGATGGAAATAAATTTGAATTTGGTGCTATTTTTCCCTCCGGTCTATTTCATATTGGAAGGCTATTTCCACCAGCACCACTATTATTATCGGGGATCTCCGATACTAATTAGTCTAATTACAATTCTATGTCTTGAAACCCATAACATTTTGATTTGGGAAGCTTTTTTAAAACCATTCACCAGGTATTTTTTACTAGCCATTACCAATGCAAAACCGTGTAAAATCTCAACACTTTTGAAAAATATTAAAAAAAAATGTGCTATTATTGCTTTAAATGTATGATAAATTGAAGATGGTATTATGAACATCTGTTAACTAGTGTACCATGCACTTAATGTTTTTTCATAAAAAATACATTCGTCCTCGGAACCGCTGGTGTCGCCGGCCATCTCGCGGTTAATGACTGAAGCCTACATGGACCTTTGACTTGGTATTTTGACCTTTGACCTCATCAACAAATGATGGGTCCCATGTTGCACCCCAGTATGGTTCAAGTTTGGGTTCCAATTGAAACTTCAAACTTTTCCAAATGAGGTCAATTTTACATTTTCAGCAGATGTTCGCCCATTTTCCAACTTGACCTCACATACCCGTTGAACCTTGGTATGTGACCTTTTGACCATTCATAAGCAAATGAGGGATTCCCATGTTTGCACCTATGATTCAAGTTTGGGGTTCCAATTGAACGCAACCTTTCAAAAATGAGGTCAATTTTACTATTTCAGTTCGTCATCAGCCTATTTTACAACTTTGACCTCACATGACCTTTTGACTGGCATGTGACCTTTGACCTCAATCAACAAGTGGGGGATGCCATGGTGCACCTGTGACCGAAGTTTGGTTTAAATCTAGCAACGTAGAGGATATTACAATAAACAAATGTTACCCCTTTTTTTCACAACAGACAACACAACAGACATCACCAACAGACAACTACAGTGGATAAAGTGATCCCTATGTGTGTCTTCCTGCCTTAGGGCAGCGACAGGCGACACAAAAAGTAATAGCCATCATGACTTATTTAAAAGAAATTAATTTGACTTCAAAATATATTTTCATGTGGGCAGAAAATCAGTAGCTACCTTTAAACACTATACCTCTGACTATTTGTGATAAAATCTGGGGGTCCTGGGTTTGAAATTATTTTACGATAGGGCCACAGACTTTTAAAACGTTTATGCCACCCAAAACATCACTATTTAGCGATACAACTTAGATTTTTTTTTATCATGATCTCTGAAGCTACAAAATACCTGCAATAAGTTTTGCCAACTTTTCCAATTTCATTAGGTGACGCATAACTAATTGTGATTCTCGTAATCATATTTTCCCTAGGCCTATTCACAAACAAAAATGCATATAATACTTCTACTATGCATGATCTCCGATCCTTAAAATGTTGGAATTAAGTTCAACGTCCACTGCATTCAATGCGGCTTGAACTTGTTTCCCCCCTACTTCGTTAAGCAAGCATTTGAGACACTCAAAACTATTCCTTATTTTAATCCTATGGGCTCCACCAATAATTTGCACCATTTTTATCCAAACTTTAAAATTTGACCACTGTACAACTGAAATTGACCCTTTTTATTGATTTTTGCTGTTTTTAGCCTATAGCTTTAACTTTAGACTGCATATAGTACAAACTATACCTTTTCTGAATCCTTATGGTTAGACAAACAACATGGTATCATTTTCAACATGAATGGATCATTTCAAAATTTGACCCCTATACAAATTTGTCTTGGCCCCCTTCTCCTTAAGGCACCATTTGCGGCACTTAAGATTCACATTTCAGGGGTTGCTGTCAGGCTGTCAACATATTAAATCACTCAAACCGTTTGTATTCGAGATGTGTTACAAAGGTCTGCTAGCTCCTGGGCTACTGGTGCCATATCCTAACCCAAAGAATTTCTACTTTTCTTAAAAGTAAAAGATTGCATCATTAATTTTATCTTTAGTTATCCCCTGTTTGTTCATGCAATACAAAAAGCTATCAATGGTTTTGATGCCATACCAGCCAAGCTAACTGACAGCTACCCATGTAAGCCACTAGTAGCGGAGTACCTCTGCAGCTACTCCTCGGGAGTACCTTCACAGGTACTCCCCTACCGGCTGCCTAGTAGGCAGCACTTTGGACCGTAGAGGGTGTCAAACATTCCATTGTTGTTTCTGACTTTCTGATCATTTTCAAGCTTAGTAACATCTATATTTGAGTTGAGCATCACCACAAACCTTCATATGTGACATTTGGTGTAAAAACATATTACATATGTGACCAAAATGTTAAAAAATTGATAAAATTACTGAAATAATCACACAGAGCTCAAAGCTCATTTGCATGGGAGTACCCATGCAGGTACTCACCCGTGGGGTGACTAGTGGTTAAGCTACTGCGTGTGTACCTAGGTGGATGATTACCCCTACTTTTGCGGCCAGCGATGTGGTACCCAGCGGGGTGGTAACTCTGTGGCTACTTAACAGGTACTTCAAAGGTACTCCCATGAAGAAATTGATTGTGTACATGTGGATTACTAAGACTAATGGTTCAGGTGATATAAAATCTCAAGTTCTTTGAGGCAAGTGGGGGATGAGGTTGTGGATTACAAAGTGCCCCTTTAAGACCACTTTCAAATTTGCTTTCCCAAACAACAATATTCTGCAAATTCAGAGAGAATATTTCCTGCTCCAGACTATCCAGGAATGTCATAGATAGCTACTTATCAAATCTATAATTGATAGGTAAAGTTATCAGGCAGGAGCTGGTTTTTATGACCTAATGAAACACAGGTTACTTCAAGTGGAAACAAATAGAGGCTCCAGCAACAGGAAGAGAGAAGTCCTAAGTTTGACGGTTGTCACGCAAACACAACTGCATGGACTATATTACAGAGAATAACAGACAATTAAGCAAGACTTGAGTGGTCACTCTCCTTAATTCTGAAGCTTTGAAAACAATCAGAGTTGGCAAAATGACCATGCAGGGTCAACTTTCACATCAACCTCGCAAACTGATGACTTTGTATTGAAGCTGGACATGGCCAAAAAAATGACCGTTGCGTGCAAACGGACCACCCCACTTATTCATGGGTTAATCTGCATATAATCTCTCGTTAATTAGCATTCTTATCTAATCTGACTAACACTAGTTTACCAGTTGAACTAATCTAGTTCGCCCATACCAGTCCTCTATTTACCTTGTTTACCCACTACTTTACCCGTAACCATGGCAACCAGACAATACACTTACAAATGACAGTCCTGTCAGGCCGAGCAGTGATTTATTTGTCTACAAAATAACAACAATACCTGTGTGGGGTTTATCGACCGTGACTTGTTTGTGTTTACAGCTACAGGTAATTTCTCAAATTCACAGCTAGCTTTGGAAAAGTTCATTATCCAGTGGAAAAGTTCTTTCCTTTTGATCACCATTTGATAAAAAAAATTTTCCCTGAGTCTTCGAGTTGATTATTGCATACTCGTTTGTAAATTTGATGTTTTTTGTTGTTCATTTTTTGTCAATGCTGTGTCGTAAGAAAAAAAGTTCACCAGTCGAAGAATACTTTTAGTAGTTGTTGGGGCATGGGACCCAAACTATTCCCACGTGCCAAATTCAGCACTTTTTTTTGTCTTTTCAAGATCAAGAAGATTCAGTGGAATGGTTGCTAGGCCTATTGTGCAAACTACAATCATTAATAAACATGCACATTTTCAATGAAATGTTAAATTCCTTCAATTTGCTCTCAAATGATAGTCTAGGACTTTGCAAAAATACATATTGGGAGCTTATATTTTATACACAAAAATGACATACCACAAAACAGATAGGAACCTTAATAAAAGGCTGAAGACATCCAGTAATTTTTAGGCTAACTTTTAGGTTTGCCGTAACTTTAATCAACACGAGTCTATTACATTAATATCAGAGACTTGTACTCATTGATATTAAAGCCACAAAGGTCACAGACTGGTCAAACAGGGCGGATGTCATGGGAATCAGTGGGAATCAACTCCGGTGTGCGTTTTCCTGTGTTATAAATGGCTTATGAATAAAAGCACCCCGGAATGTTCTTATTATTAAATTATTTTTATCTTGTATGTTATTATTTTGTGTATTACGCAAAGTATATAATACTTATGGTCATATCCATATAACCCTTGAATAAAAGTTAGTGGTAATCATCATTCAATAAAATCTAAGGTATGACCTCTACTTTCTAGTGATGCTATTTAATATATTACTTGTACTCTGTGCTGGTCACATACATTAAAATGGTGAACTGACAATAGCAATATGACAGTAATGACCTTTTCAACATATCATAAAAATGGCAATAAAACTGTTTGAAAACACATACAAAACTGACAATTTGGCAATAGTTTCAGAACAAACATCTGCACAACTAAACACAAATTTTTGATTGTTACATGCTTATTTATTTAAAAATTGAGTGATTGATTGATAATGACTTGTTCTGACAGAAATTTGCACAAAGACAAATTATTTGCTGTCCTTATGTAAATGGTAAATTTGTCATTCCCAGAGATGTAACAGAAAAGTAGTCCCGTTTTCTGAAAATCAAAAATTTCAACCGACAGCAAGGCCAAATTTCAGCACAGCATCCGGTGAAGCTCCAGCGAACATATTTTCCTGCGCGATTGTATGGTACACGACCCTTCTCAAAAATAAATTGGTACTTAAAACTTGAGTTTTTGAAGCAGTTCTACCATTATCATTAACACTTTGATCTCAGAAATTTTACATTTCTGGAATTTTATAAATTTATGGCCAAAAATTCGGAAATCCGGACATTTCCGGAAAAATTACATCTCTGCATTCCACCCATGAAATGTTCGGAGTAAACCACCTGTTTCAGATATCAGCTTTTTCAAACATCTCTATTATCTTCCTTAGTTTATTCTCAAATCAAACTCACTCTCTCTCTCTCTCTTTCACTCTTTTTCCCACCTGGAATTTCACTCTCTCTGAGCCATAAATGAGCTAATTCCATTACTTATCTATGATTATGATTACAATCAAAATTCCATGACTTTTGCAAATTTTTTAAAACTGCATGAGTCTGTAGCAACCCAGTTTTCAAAATTACACTTCTTACAACTTCATTAAGACGTCAAAACTGAAGCCCAGATTACTTCTGTATTTATTACTTTTCCTATATCCTTATCTTGAGATATATACGCAATGACAAAGTTTGGCTAATATGTCTGACAAACTGTTGCGCATGTACAAGGCCATTTTCTTAAATCACCTGTGGCAAGAAACACATCATTTATTTTTTTTGGCCTTCCAGGTTTGCTACACCTACTAGCAAAGTAGGACAGAGTTGAAAATATGAAATTTGTCATTGTACTCTTGAACAAAACTATATGTTGAACAGCTTAAGAAGTGCAAGTTATAACAAACAAACATGCCTGAGGTGTAATATAGCCACAAAAACCCTAAATGTTGAATTCTGCATCCTATGCACTTTATCAATTAGCCTGGAGCATACTGTGACTGGTTTGTGCAAAGCTTTAGAGTCTCCTCCTCTATTTGTCAAACACAACTATAGGCTCAGTTAATCAGAGAGCAATATCCACTCTGACTGACATACAACTTGGGGTATACAATTTTTCAGCGGATGACTATTATAAAATTCTTTATGTGGCCCCTTAAAGGAAATATGGTCAAGAGTTGTGTCAAGCTCAGTTTTGACTACATTCATAAAATATATGTACATACACACAAATTCGCAGAAAAATAAACAACTGATGGTAAATAACAAATAGAGGCCTTTTAATTTTGCTTTTTTGACATACGAAGAAAACGGCGATTTTTTTCGCCACGTCTTCATTGATCAAAGCGCGCACACAACTCGTGACGTAAAGTGATGACCAACATCGTGTTTGAACTCGAATTGGTTATTGCTGACCCCCTGTCCTTCTCCTTGCTTCCTGCCCGTCCTCCTCCCCTTCCGCCCCCCACGGCGTTTCCCGCTGCCCCTCTTTTGGTTTCCTTTTGTTGTTTTTTCCTCTCATTGAAGTTGCCCCCCTGCGCTCTGCTGGTCCCCACGCCGTAATTAATTGATGGTCATCACTTGAACGTCAACCATTTGCCTGCGATCATAGTGGATTTGTCGGAATCAGTTTCGAGTTAGCTATTGGGCGGGAAATAAAAGGGCAAAATACTCAACAATGTTGACAATTTTTCAATTATGTTTGATTTATTGTAATCTTACTTACTTAAGCTTTCCATCCATACCAATTTTCCAAATATCCGAATCATGAACATGTCCGTTAAACCTGTTTTTTGAGCCAATCAAACACACTGTAAAATGTTGGTAGGGTGGTAGCGAATAAAGCGATAAAGGTACATTTTGAATGGTTAACAGATGGAATTTCTTCAACCTGTGAGTGGGGGTTTGAAAAGTATGAAAAAAGCTGAAATATAGCATAATTTATCATCAACGGTCCTCGATAGCAAGTGTCGCCTGCCATCGCGTTGTGAATGATAAAGCCTCATGTGACCTTTGACCTGGTAATGTGACCTTTGCTTTGGTAAGTGACCTTGACCTCAACAAATGTAATCTCCATAAACCCAAGTTTTGTGGTTCAATAAAATTTTCAAACTGAATGTTCAATTTTACATCTTACAACTTGACCTCACATGACAACGTTGACGGCACTCAACTTTTTTCAGGTAGGTATATATTGCGGCCCCTATTCTGAATTCGGAGGCTTGCGAACTGATTTTGTCTCTCAAAGTAGGGGCTTGAGAACTGAAATTTTGAGAAATTTGCAGGCTTGGGAGCTGAGATTTGGCTAAAATTTAGCTTTTGAGGCAAAAAGTTTTCCAAAAGGGGACCTTAAGAACTGAATTATGCTTCAACTAGGGGGCTTGTTGGGAACTGCTGGAGAGATGCAAAATGGGGGTCTTAAGGGCCACACATATCCGTACCACTTCCCAATGTCAGTGCTTTATAACCAAAATGGGCGGATTCTCTTGAAGTGGCATAACCAGATTTGAGGAGCCCAAAGGTATTACAATGAGCATGCACTTTATTATTATAATTTTGGGATCCACCACCTTTTGGTTTGTATATCAACATATTTTGAAAATCCTGATGTATATCTATGAGGCATGCTCATAGGGAACATCTCTGGGAATGACATCAGCTCTTCTGTCACTCTGGCTCAAATATCTCTTTTCCAAAGCAAGATTGAGAAGGGTCATTGCCAGATTTTTGTTGCACAATAGGATTGTTTTAAGATGTATGGTTTTATCAATCAATTAGTTTTGCAAAGTAGAAAAATTGGCCAATCACACAATGGAACATTGGAGACACTGCAACACTGGTAACATAACGCGTAATGCACATATTTTTATGTGTATGTGCTTGCACAACAACAACAACAACGATGACACAACGATGACAATGTGCATTGTGTGCAAGAAATCAATTGTGGTCTTGGGTTATTGAATAATACATGCTATTCATTTTTCCTTTTTATATCTATGATTGGGCTATATACTTTTTGTTAACCCCTAGTAACAGGGTTCAGAAACTTCCGGAAGAAACCTATTTCTTCCGGAAGAATGGAAGAAACTGGAAAAAAGGTGTTTCTGGAAGAAACTGGAAGAAATAAAGAAATGTATTATGAACAACATACTAAATTTCACCATATTCATCTGCTTTGCACTTCAAATCATCACGGCTACTTTAGTTACTTTAAATTTACAATCTCAGACTGTTTTTTTTTTCAAAATTAAAGACACTATCAGTGATTTGAAAAATATTTGAAATTTGCAGGAATAGCTTCAAAGTGAAGGATAAGTCTGTAGAATTCCCATAAATTACCTTTTACAGCTGTAGAATTAACAGAAAAGGAAGAAAACGGCAGTGTTCCAAAATATGATTCTCCATTCAATTACGTGTTGTAGTAAGTGTCCGTTCGGACAGTAATGACTAAAATCTCTGATTCTGTCCTTATTAGGTTGCTTCTGGTCTTATCATTTGCAGGGTAAGTTAGGATACCTGTACTTGTTACGTACATGCAAAAATCTGATTTTTGATGATTTTTTCGATTTGCTGATTTAGCAAATCACTGATAGTGTCTTTAATTTACAAGTTTATAGCATGTTAGTATACCTTGCAAGTATTATAGTAAAATTTTTTCACAATTTTGTTTTGATTTGCTATCAAATTATACAGATGATAATTGTAACTTATTTTCCGAGTCTTTCCATGTGCACATTTATACTATCACAGTTGTAATTGTAGATGCAAACAATGAAAAAGCTGTTAAAACTGTATGGCCAATTTGTTAATTTTAAAATACAAAACTTAAAAAGTAGCAAACCATTAAGTGTTCTTTGTGTAAATGCTTGTGGGAGAACCTGGTTAGGGAGGACTATAACATATTTTGAAGATGTTCAAGTTTTCAGGGAGACTTCTGCTTGGCCGTGCTGGTGTGAAAAGTGAGAAGTTCAGGTTCTTCCAGTATTTTTTTTATTTAGGTCTTGTGATAATAATGTGGGTTTTGTTTAAAATATTATGCAATTGCAGGGGTAGGTAGGGGGGTCCATGAATGGTTATTTTGAATTAATTTCACTATATTTCATTCCACTGTATAATATAAAACCAAAAACGTAGGTCCTTGCTTTTAAAATAGAAAACTTTTAATGACCTTTTTTAGTTCTTCCGCTTTCAGTGGAAGAAACCTGAAGAAACCCGTTTCTTCCAAGTGGAAAAAAAACGCGGAAAAAAAACATGTTTTTTTCCGCCTGTGGAAGAAACTGGCGAACCCTGCCTAGTAACTAATACTTGTTGATTGCTTAAAAAGAAAATTCGGGGGGGGGGGGGGGAATAGTGGAAAAGGGTAGGTACATATGTGCGCCGATATGGGTCACATTTTTACCCCGTACTTACAATGGGTCTTTTCCCACCATGCTACTATATTGATGGGTCATTTTGAGGCATTGATCCTAGATAAATGGGTCCAATTTTGCAATTTTGGTTGCAAATAATATGCATTTAAAAAAAAAGGGTCCATTTTTCTGATTTCAGTTAAAATCACAATGAAAATGGTTGATTTTTCTGATTTTCGGAAAAGTTACTATGAGAAAAAATGGGCCGATTTTGCTAAGATTGTTACTATGAAAAATGGTGCGAATTCAAAGGCCAAAATAGAATGGGTCGAAATTTCGGAACAAACTATAGAAATGGGTCATATTTTTGCAGCCAATTTGGTCACTCTAAACATGGGTTGATTTTTTACTCACGGGACGCACACCCGCACCCAAATTTGGGTCAAGTACCCACCCCGGGAGAAAAATAAGCAATATTAGCAATTTTTTGAAGAGCGCCCCCAATTTTCAAAAGTTGATATTTTGGCACAGTTACGTGGTAATTGATCTAGGAAAATAAAAACTATACAGTGCAACGAGGATGCTACGAAATACGGTTTTCATAAAATCGATTTGTAATTGAATTGGGATCCCAGATTGGACTTAACGGCAGAGCTGGAAATGCTACGTTTATGTCCGTCATGATGAAATAGTGCAACCGCGAGAAGATAACCTCAACTTGACTTGCCGAAACCAAAAAAACAAATAATAGAGGAGCGTAGACACGTAAATGGCGCTATTTTCCCCGCTATTTCCACATGGAAGGACGTTTTCCAGCAGCCGTTGAATTATTATCGGGGATCCCCGTATAATAATACAAAATTCCTTCTTTGTGACCACGACAGGCATTTTCGAGCTTTAATCTTCACAGGGAGTTTACTAGCCAGATTACCAATGCCAAACGTGTAAAAAATCTCACTTTTTTGAAAATTGGGGGGCGCTCTTCAAAAAAAATTGTGCTAAATTTGCTTTAAATCATTTATTCAAAAGGAAAAAAGATTAAGAGCAAATATTTATAAGAGTATTTTAAATGGTATTCAAAATGAATCAAAAACCACGTAAGAAGGCACTAATAGCAGTGCCTAGTGGGTTAAGGTAGATTCCAGCCTCTGGCTGACAATCTGTTGATTCCATAAGTAATTTACTTGCTCTGCTTTTGTGATTGCAAATATTGCAAAGCTTCAATGAACATAACAACCCCCAGCATGCAGCCAAGCAATGGATTGAAGCAAGGATGTAATTTTATAAAGAAAATCACAAGAAGATACTTCCAAAACAGTATGATTGTAACAAAAATTGCATGTAATCTATTGCCTTCAAGCAAAAAACTTAAGGTGGGATTATCTTGTATTCTTCAGATTCTTTCAAAACTGGGGATGGGATTATAATCGAGCATGGGACTATACTTGGGTCAGTACGGTAGTATGCTTTCCAATGGCAGCACCCAGGGGTGGCACCACATTGCTGAGTCACTGTTCCTTCCCTATGCTGTTTATTCCTAAGTATATATTTATATGACAAATCCATTATAAGATAATGACATTCTGTTCTGCCTGTCTACTGGTTATGCACGAAGTGCACATATTCAGCCGTCAGTACTACACGTGTGAACAGTGGCAAACAAATTTCCAAAGAATCGGCGGCCAAAAAGAAAATCAGATTGTAACTTAGCACACTCGATGAGCTAAAAGGAAGAATTCCCTTTTATAGAATGCAAACAAACAAGAATTTGCAATGTATCTCTTTTATTGTATTACTTACTCAATTCCTCTGCGAGTTCCACCCGTCTTCCTGTTAACAGCTTGGTCTTTATTTCCTTGTCGTCTCCAAAATCTTCTAGAACCTGCTTGACTTCTTTCTCTAGTCTTCTTGCTGCAGAATGATAAAATATGATAGTTGGTAGTGAGTGGAACTATTTCTTTAACACCTCCCCCACCAAATGACTGAATCCAAGTCATCTAAGGAACAAACTTTTTTTCTGATGTCTCTCACTATGAGTTACAATATGCTCATCCACCAAGGACACAGTTCAGTGGGTTGCACTTGTACATACATTGACATGAACTGACCGTGTGTTATCTGGGTATCATATATCATACCCAAAAACCAGGGGGTGTATTTTCTAAATACATTGGTGAATGAAATCTACTGAACTGTGCCAAGGGAATTGAGATTTTACTAGCTCATAGTGGCTCTTTTGGGATCTTGGTTGGCAGTAAATACCACATAATCCAAAGTTGTTTGTTAACAAATAAGGATTTATAAGATTATTTGACCACCCAGGATTTGCATGTCTCTGCTAAATCTTTGTTAGTTATGACTTACAAAGGCATAGTGTTATGCAATATACAACCTTGGATTATGTGGCATTTACTTCCAACCTAGATGTAAAAAGTTTATGTAGAAAAAGTTATATAAGGCCAAGAAAAAAAAAGTTTGTCTCAGAAGATCGCACGCATTATGTTTAAAATTGGTTTTTGACCACATAATTTTTTTTAGGTTTTACTCACTTTGGGCTCCTCAAAAAATTTCAAAAAAAAATGAAAATTTGGCCGCTTCAAATTGAAAAAAGTGGGCCAAAAATGCATTAAAAAGAAAAACCGCATTTCGCATTTTTCTAAAAAAAAAAACAACGCATTTTGCATTGTGATTTTTCACATTTCTTTTAAGACAAACTTGTTTTTTTTTGGATTAGTCTTAACTTATCAGAGGAGTTATTAACAGGTTTAATTTGGTAAAATTTTGCTAAAATTGTGTAAAATGTTTGTTCATTCACTTTTGTTCAGTGAGCACTATTGAAAAGATAATATTGACCTATTCATCATTGTATACATCAGCACTTTTGTCCAAAGCTATTCATAACTTTCAATGTCATAGAAGCTCTGAGACATTACATCTCACAATGCATATATTTTCATTGTGAATAAAATAGGGCAGTGGTTCCAAATAGGTTGTCTGATTATGTTGTCAAAGAATAAGTGTACAGCAATGGAATGACCCTAAGTGATCCCTAATTGACCTTTGACCTCATCTGTTACCCTGCATAAGCCCTTTTTCTCAATGTATAAGCACATCAAGTATGAACTTGATCCATCACTGCACTAAAAGCTTGCCAACATTTCAAACAAATGTGTATACCACATGCACAAGATATGACCCTAAGTGACCACTGAATGACCTTTGACCTCATCTGTTACCCACATAAGACCCCCCTTCTTTCAATGTTTCAGTATACCAAGTATGAACTTGATCCATCACTTCACCAGAAGTATATTCCAAAAGTTTGACACACGTACAGACACACATGAATCATGCTGCCATAAGGTCTTTCCAATTGGACGACCTAATAAAATGCACAGATATAGCTTTTTGTGATGCCCAATATGAATTTCTTGATGATTTTTGATAATGCCCGATATGAATTTCATGACGATTTTCGGCAAATATGCTATTCAGAGAACGAGTGTGTAGTGGCCTAAATTTGTTTACTATCAAGATGGCAGTGTAGTAACTGCGGGGTAGATACAAAGTAGATGCACGTCTAATCCGGACGGTTAAACCATATATACCCTCCTTCACCTAGTGGGCAACTACAGTTTAGCCATTGGGGTAGGTATATGACCACTTAAACTATACTTAATAAACGTGTATACTTTGCAAGACCTATCTTGCAGCTACTGATCGCAACTAGCCCAGTACCGCGGTAGACTCGGTGTAGCTGACGTATAGGCTACCACGTGAGTAAGGAAATCTGGCTGTGTAACCTATCAGTTCCCCTGGAAGGCAACTTAGAGTACACCACATGATAGGTAATAGTAAGAAAACGGCGTTGTGTACTCAGGGCCTGTGACTTCACAAAATCCTTAGCTGAAGTCTTACAATGCTAATTGCTCATGGATGTAACCTTTAGGCCATCGAAACTCTATTATTAGTTTCCCGTCGCATTTTTCAGCCCATAATAAGGGAACTTATTTTTCATTATTTATTATTTGCAGGATTTCATATTTCAACCTGTTTAAAAGGGCGAACTCGTATTTACGCGATGCGAACATATGTCCCTGCCGAATGTCGCTGATCATAACATAAAAAACCCTAACCCCCTCCCCAACAACACCTGCAAAACTCCACCCCCTGCCCCAACACCCCGCAAACCCACCCCTCCCGAAACAACCCACCCCTCCCCAAAAACCAACCCCCCAAAACACTTTGCAACACCCCACCCCCACACACCCCACCCCTCCTTAACACCCACCCCTCCTTAACACCCCTCAACACCCAAACACCCCCCCCCCCCGCACCAACCCACCCCAATACCCTGTAACAGCCTCCCCTTTCCCCAAAACCCTTACAACAACATGCCCATGCCACTCCACGACACCCGCAACACCCGACACCCCTTAACACCCACCCCCTCCCCACCCACCCTACCCCCTCCCCAACACCACTACCCCTCCCCAACACCCTCCACCCTCCCCAACACCCTACCCCTCCACAACACCCTACACCCTCCCCAAATACCCTACCCCCTCCCCAACACCTACCCCCTCCCCAACACCTCGCTCCTAACACCCGTAAACACCCCAACACCCCGTAACACTCCCACACATCCTCAACACCCTGCATATTTAATTAGCCAATTTGCATACCTAGCACTATTACTCCTTTCAAAGTGCAAAAAATTACGACAAGTAAAACTTGCGTCATCCCCCTGCAAGATAGCAGTATGGAAAATGACCTAGATGACCTTTGACCTTGGTCAATGACCGTTGACATCAGGCACAAGAAGGAACCCTATTGCAACCTTAACCCTTAAGTCTATTCAATTGGACTTTTAGAAGGAGACCTGAAAAAACAAAAACCTAACCTTGGGTTAGAAAAGCTAACCAAACTGGAACACACCATACACACCACACAAGACGGACATGCGGCACCCTCACATATCCCCCCCTCTGCCCTTTTCAAGCCAGGGGGATATAAAACAGATGTCGCCCCATGATAGGCTATTATGCAATGCAGGAATTTTGAGTATCACGAATCCTTATTGTACCATTTTTCTTTTTTTTTTTTTTTTTTCCAAAAAGCTATTAGCAATTACATGATTTTTGACCATATTTAAATAGCTCATTTGCATACTCAATTTGCCGAAATATGCCCAAACTCTAATAAGGTTGAGGAACTCATTCAGCCCGCTTTCTTCCACCAGTGACATCATTATACGCCTTACGGAACTCAAGGAAAACTTGTACACAGGTCCTTGCAGGAAATTTTTCGTAAATTATGCAAAATTTATTAGATAAATCATATACAGTGTGGGTTAATATTTTTATCAACGGACGAACTGACTAACGGCCGGAACGAACGGACGCTGCCCATTTCATAGTCTCTGTTCCAAACTCGTTCGGCAGGGACAATAAGAACTTTAAATGCAAAGACCGCGAAGACCGCCTCATGCAAGCTTATCTCATCCGCTACATGGGTGATGGTCCAGGGCATGAAGTCGATATCTAATAATCGAGTCAATGGCTCATGTAGAGATAAGAGACACATGGAGAAATGAAGTTTAGGAACATTTGGTATGAATTAAGGCTGGATTGATTGTTTCTTTTTTCATATGAAAGACTATCTCACAATTGGATGTATGCAAGTGTACGCAAGCATGCACATGGTGTTATATTACCCTCAAAATTTTTGATTTAAAAGATTATTTTCTCAATTTATTTGAGAAAAAGATTTTCCACGGGAAAAAGTTATTTATTGTTACCTTAAAGAGAGAAAAGGGGATTCCCTATAGTGTTTTGCTAAGTGCACATTTTAGATGGCACAATAAGGGAAGTGGGGAATCCCCAAGGATGCTAAACTTAGTAACTGACTCAGCTGTTATGCTTTAAAAGATCAAAACATTGCAAGATCTGGGAATTCCCCCACAGAGGTATATATATGAAGTGATGTAATTTGAGATGTGAAAATGAAAATCTGATTGCTGGTGCTTGCTGCAAAGGTCATGTTAGTGTCACTAAGAATGATGTAATGATTATTGTTAGAAAGGGGAATCTATATGTGTAGTAGTTAAATACTATCACTGGAAGGCAATCGATGCCAGCCAGCTGTGAAATCAGAGGAGATAACTAGAGTTGGAGTATCCAGTATAATTATAGCTAGTTTTACTCTAAATATGGTAGATGGAGTCTTCATCAGTGCCAGGATTAATATGTTTGGATGCCGCCGAGCTTGATAGCTAAATAGTTTGCTGTCGTCCGTTTTTAAGCCACAAGAGCTTCAGTTTTGGAATCAAACAAGGGGATTCCAGTTGTGTGGTCCTATATGAGGACATTAGCAAAAGACTGATGGTGGTATATTACCTGGATTTTTTATTGTGGACCATTTGTCGTCGAGGGAAAGCCCAGTCGTCTTGTCTTGAAACTGTGACAAGATACCTTCAGGAATGAGAAGATTCCTCTTGAATATTACCTGAGTTGTATGAACTTGTGCGCTGTCATTTTGGAGTCTTCGCTGAGAGGACATAACATCGGTGAACTGCAACGCTTCCAACACAGGAAACTGCAAACTTAGTAAATTATAATCTTAATATGGTGTGTAATTTTAGTAATGTTGTTTGGACATACCAAATCTTGAACCAGGACATAAAGGATCATTAAAATGTTTTATTTATAAAATTTAGATCACTTGTTGCACAAGGCTCATATTTGTGTTTGATAGGTGTTTCTGACCTCGACGTCTACGAGACGTTCCTAAAGATTGGGGGCTCGTCCGGGAATGAATTGAGATAACAGTGAGATTATTGTTCAGAATTTATGTTACACCAAAAAGTGTTATTAATTGTAAACATTGTGCACATCTTAGCATACAAAATTTTGGTGTGGTATTACATTGTACTACATTGTCGTTTGGTTTTCAAGTTATTTTTAGTATATGTGTTTAGAATACAATCACAATGGAGTTGATCCAGAAGTGTTAATAGGGCAAATAACTTGGAGAAGTTTGATGAAGCTGAGAAAAGCCTCGGAGTTAATGAAACTAGCAAAGCGTTTAGGACTTGAGGCAAAAACATGCCATGAGAAAA